>JAHCLQ010000841.1:0-230489 GCA_023678885.1 Pogostemon cablin
CGATGCATATTTCCTTCATTTTGATGCTCCTTTTCTCATTACGATCAACATTTCCTTTGTTTTGATACATATTTCCTTCATTTTAATTCTTATTTTCTCGTTACGATCAACATTTCATTCGTTCGATGCAGATTTCCTTCTTTTTGATTCTCGTTTTCTCGTTATTATCAATGTTTCCTTTGTTTCGATGCATGTTTCCTTCATTTTGATGCTCCTTTCTCATTACGATCAGCATTTCCATCGTTTCGATTAATATTTCCTTCATTTTGATGCTACTTTTCTCGTTACGATCAATATTTCCTTCGTTTCGATGAATATTTCCTTTATTTTAATGCTCATTTTCTCGTTACGATCAACATTTCCTTCGTTTCAATGCATATTTCCTTCATTTTCATGCTCCTTTTCTTGTTACGATCAGCATTTAATTCGTTTCAATGCAGATATCCTTTGTTTTAATTCTCATTTTCTCGTTACGATCAATATTACCTTCGTTTCGACGCATATTTCCTTCATTTTGATGCTCCTTTTCTCGTTACAATCAACATTTCTCTCGTTTAATGTAGATTTCCATCATTTTGATGCTCCTTTTTTCAGTACTATCGATATTTCCATCGTTTCAATGAATATTTCCTTTATTTTAATGCTTATTTTTTGTTACGATCAACAATTTCTGCGTTTCGATGTATATTTCCTTCATTTTGATGCACTTTTTCTCATTATGATAAGCATTTACTTCGTTTTGATGCATATTTACTTCATTTTAATGCTCCTTTCTTGTTACGATCAATATTTCATTCGTTTCGATGCAGATTACCTTCTTTTTTATGCTCGTTTTCTCATTATGATCAATATTTCTATTGTTTCGATGCATATTTCCTTCATTTTGATGCTTTTTTTCTCATTACGATCAGCATTTCCTTCGTTTCGATGAATATTTCCTTCTTTTTTATGCTCTTTTTCTCATTACGATCAACATTTATTTTATTTTGATGCATATTTCCTTCATTTTGATGCTCATTTTCTCGTTACAATCAACATTTCCTTCGTTTCGACACATATTCCTTCATTTTGATGCTCATTTCCTCGTTACGATCAATCTTTCCTTCGTTTCGATGCATATTTACTTCATTTTGATGCTCCTTTTCTTCTTACGATCAATATTTCTAGTTTCGATGCTGATTTCCTTCTTTTTGATGCTCGTTTTCTCGTTACGATCAATATTTCCTTTGTTTCGATGCATATTTCCTTCATTTTGATTCTTATTTTCTCGTTACGATCAATATTACCTTCGTTTCGATGCATATTTCCTTCATTTTGATGCTCCTTTTCTCGTTACGATCAATGTTTCCTTCGTTTCGATGCATATTTTCTTCAATTTGATGCTTTTTTTATTGTTACGATCAATATTTTATTTCTTTCGATGCAGATTTTCATCACTTTGATGCTCCTTTTCTCAGTACGATCAATATTTCCTTCGTTTCGATGAATATTTCCTTCATTTTAATGCTCATTTTCTCGTTACGATCAATATTTTCTTCGTTTTGATGAATATTTCCTTCAATTTGATGCACTTTTTCCCATTACTATCAGCATTTACTTCGTTTTGATGCATGTTTACTTCATTTTGATGCTCCTTTTCTTGTTACGATCAATATTTCATTCATTTCGATGCAGATTTCCTTCTTTTGGATGCTCGTTTTCTCATTACTATCAATGTTTCCTTCGTTTCGATGCATATTTTCATCATTTTGATGCTCCTTTTCTCATTACTATCAACATTTCCTTCATTTCGATGCATATTTCCTTCATTTTAATGCTTATTTTCTCGTTACGATCAATATTTCCTTTGTTTTGATACATATTTCCTTCATTTTAATTCTTATTTTCTCGTTACGATCAACATTTCATTCGTTCGATGCAGATTTCCTTCTTTTTGATTCTCGTTTTCTCGTTATTATCAATGTTTCCTTTGTTTCGATGCATGTTTCCTTCATTTTGATGCTCCTTTCTCATTACGATTAGCATTTCCATCGTTTCGATTAATATTTCCTTCATTTTGATGCTACTTTTCTCGTTACGATCAATATTTCCTTCGTTTCGATGAATATTTCCTTTATTTTAATGCTCATTTTCTCGTTACGATCAACATTTCCTTCGTTTCAATGCATATTTCCTTCATTTTCATGCTCCTTTTCTTGTTACGATCAGCATTTAATTCGTTTCAATGCAGATATCCTTTGTTTTAATTCTCATTTTCTCGTTACGATCAATAATACCTTCGTTTCGACGCATATTTCCTTCATTTTGATGCTCCTTTTCTCGTTACAATCAACATTTCTCTCGTTTAATGTAGATTTCCATCATTTTGATGCTCCTTTTTTCAGTACTATCGATATTTCCATCGTTTCAAAGAATATTTCCCTCATTTTAATGCTTATTTTTCGTTACGATCAATAATTTCTGCGTTTCGATGTATATTTCCTTCATTTTGATGCACTTTTTCTCATTACGATAAGCATTTACTTCGTTTTGATGCACATTTACTTCATTTTAATGCTCCTTTCTTGTTACGATCAATATTTCATTCGTTTCGATGCAGATTACCTTCTTTTTTATGCTCGTTTTCTCATTATGATCAATATTTCTATTGTTTCGATGCATATTTCCTTCATTTTGATGCTTCTTTTCTCATTACGATCAGCATTTCCTTCGTTTCGATGAATATTTCCTTCTTTTTTATGCTCTTTTTCTCATTACGATCAACATTTATTTTATTTTGATGCATATTTCCTTCATTTTGATTCTTATTTTCTCGTTACGATCAACATTTCCTTCGTTTCGACACATATTCCTTCATTTTGATGCTCATTTTCTTGTTACGATCAATCTTTCCTTCGTTTCGATGCATATTTACTTCATTTTGATGCTCCTTTTCTTCTTACGATCAATATTTCTAGTTTCGATGCTGATTTCTTTCTTTTTGATGCTCGTTTTCTCGTTACGATCAATATTTCCTTTGTTTCGATGCAAATTTCCTTCATTTTGATTCTTATTTTCTCGTTACGATCAATATTACCTTCGTTTCGATGCATATTTCCTTCATTTTGATGCTCCTTTTCTCGTTACGATCAATGTTTCCTTCGTTTCGATGCATATTTTCTTCAATTTGATGCTCTTTTTATTGTTACGATCAATATTTTATTTCTTTCGATGCAGATTTTCATCACTTTGATGCTCCTTTTCTCAGTACGATCAATATTTCCTTCGTTTCGATGAATATTTCCTTCATTTTAATGCTCATTTCTCGTTACGATCAATATTTTCTTCGTTTTGATGAATATTTCCTTCAATTTGATGCACTTTTTCCCGTTACTATCAGCATTTACTTCGTTTTGATGCATGTTTACTTCATTTTGATGTTCCTTTTCTTGTTACAATCAATATTTCATTCATTTCGATGCAGATTTCCTTCTTTTGGATGCTCGTTTTCTCATTACTATCAATGTTTCCTTCGTTTCGATGCATATTTTCATCATTTTGATGCTCCTTTTCTCATTACTATCAACATTTCCTTCATTTCGATGCATATTTCCTTCATTTTAATGCTTATTTTCTCGTTATGATCAATATTTCCTTTGTTTTGATACATATTTCCTTCATTTTAATTCTTATTTTCTCGTTACGATCAATATTTCATTCGTTCGATGCAGATTTCCTTCTTTTTGATTCTCGTTTTCTCGTTATTATCAATGTTTCCTTTGTTTCGATGCATGTTTCCTTCATTTTGATGCTCCTTTCTCATTACGATCAGCATTTCCATCGTTTAGATTAATATTTCCTTCATTTTGATGCTACTTTTCTCGTTACGATCAATATTTCCTTCGTTTCGATGATTATTTCCTTTATTTTAATGCTCATTTTCTCGTTACGATCAACATTTCCTTCGTTTCAATGCATATTTCCTTCATTTTCATGCTCCTTTTCTTGTTACGATCAGCATTTAATTCGTTTCAATGCAGATATCCTTTGTTTTAATTCTCATTTTCTCGTTACGATCAATATTACCTTCGTTTCGACGCATATTTCTTTCATTTTGATGCTCCTTTTCTCGTTACAATCAACATTTCTCTCGTTTAATGTAGATTTCCATCATTTTGATGCTTCTTTTTTCAGTACTATCGATATTTCCATCGTTTCAATGAATATTTCCTTTATTTTAATGCTTATTTTTTGTTACGATCAACAATTTCTGCGTTTCGATGTATATTTCCTTCATTTTGATGCACTTTTTCTCATTATGATAAGCATTTACTTCGTTTTGATGCATATTTACTTCATTTTAATGCTCCTTTCTTGTTACGATCAATATTTCATTCGTTTCGATGCAGATTACCTTCTTTTTTATGCTCGTTTTCTCATTATGATCAATATTTCTATTGTTTCGATGCATATTTCCTTCATTTTGATGCTTTTTTTCTCATTACGATCAGCATTTCCTTCGTTTCGATGAATATTTCCTTCTTTTTTATGCTCTTTTTCTCATTACGATCAACATTTATTTTATTTTGATGCATATTTCCTTCATTTTGATGCTCATTTTCTCGTTACAATCAACATTTCCTTCGTTTCGACACATATTCCTTCATTTTGATGCTCATTTCCTCGTTACGATCAATGTTTCCTTCGTTTCGATGCATATTTACTTCATTTTGATGCTCCTTTTCTTCTTACGATCAATATTTCTAGTTTCGATGCTGATTTCCTTCTTTTTGATGCTCGTTTTCTCGTTACGATCAATATTTCCTTTGTTTCGATGCATATTTCCTTCATTTTGATTCTTATTTTCTCGTTACGATCAATATTACCTTCGTTTCGATGCATATTTCCTTCATTTTGATGCTCCTTTTCTCGTTACGATCAATGTTTCCTTCGTTTCGATGCATATTTTCTTCAATTTGATGCTTTTTTTATTGTTACGATCAATATTTTATTTCTTTCGATGCAGATTTTCATCACTTTGATGCTCCTTTTCTCAGTACGATCAATATTTCCTTCGTTTCGATGAATATTTCCTTCATTTTAATGCTCATTTTCTCGTTACGATCAATATTTTCTTCATTTTGATGAATATTTCCTTCAATTTGATGCACTTTTTCCCATTACTATCAGCATTTACTTCGTTTTGATGCATGTTTACTTCATTTTGATGCTCCTTTTCTTGTTACGATCAATATTTCATTCATTTCGATGCAGATTTCCTTCTTTTGGATGCTCGTTTTCTCATTACTATCAATGTTTCCTTCGTTTCGATGCATATTTTCATCATTTTGATGCTCCTTTTCTCATTACTATCAACATTTCCTTCATTTCGATGCATATTTCCTTCATTTTAATGCTTATTTTCTCGTTACGATCAATATTTCCTTTGTTTTGATACATATTTCCTTCATTTTAATTCTTATTTTCTCGTTACGATCAACATTTCATTCGTTCGATGCAGATTTCCTTCTTTTTGATTCTCGTTTTCTCGTTATTATCAATGTTTCCTTTGTTTCGATGCATGTTTCCTTCATTTTGATGCTCCTTTCTCATTACGATCAGCATTTCCATCGTTTCGATTAATATTTCCTTCATTTTGATGCTACTTTTCTCGTTACGATCAATATTTCCTTCGTTTCGATGAATATTTCCTTTATTTTAATGCTCATTTTCTCGTTACGATCAACATTTCCTTCGTTTCAATGCATATTTCCTTCATTTTCATGCTCCTTTTCTTGTTACGATCAGCATTTAATTCGTTTCAATGCAGATATCCTTTGTTTTAATTCTCATTTTCTCGTTACGATCAATATTACCTTCGTTTCGACGCATATTTCCTTCATTTTGATGCTCCTTTTCTCGTTACAATCAACATTTCTCTCGTTTAATGTAGATTTCCATCATTTTGATGCTCCTTTTTTCAGTACTATCGATATTTCCATCGTTTCAAAGAATATTTCCCTCATTTTAATGCTTATTTTTCGTTACGATCAATAATTTCTGCGTTTCGATGTATATTTCCTTCATTTTGATGCACTTTTTCTCATTACGATAAGCATTTACTTCGTTTTGATGCACATTTACTTCATTTTAATGCTCCTTTCTTGTTACGATCAATATTTCATTCGTTTCGATGCAGATTACCTTCTTTTTTATGCTCGTTTTCTCATTATGATCAATATTTCTATTGTTTCGATGCATATTTCCTTCATTTTGATGCTTCTTTTCTCATTACGATCAGCATTTCCTTCGTTTCGATGAATATTTCCTTCTTTTTTATGCTCTTTTTCTCATTACGATCAACATTTATTTTATTTTGATGCATATTTCCTTCATTTTGATGCTCATTTTCTCGTTACAATCAACATTTCCTTCGTTTCGACACATATTCCTTCATTTTGATGCTCATTTCCTCGTTACGATCAATCTTTCCTTCGTTTCGATGCATATTTACTTCATTTTGATGCTCCTTTTCTTCTTACGATCAATATTTCTAGTTTCGATGCTGATTTCCTTCTTTTTGATGCTCGTTTTCTCGTTACGATCAATATTTCCTTTGTTTCGATGCATATTTCCTTCATTTTGATTCTTATTTTCTCGTTACGATCAATATTACCTTCGTTTCGATGCATATTTCCTTCATTTTGATGCTCCTTTTCTCGTTACGATCAATGTTTCCTTCGTTTCGATGCATATTTTCTTCAATTTGATGCTTTTTTTATTGTTACGATCAATATTTTATTTCTTTCGATGCAGATTTTCATCACTTTGATGCTCCTTTTCTCAGTACGATCAATATTTCCTTCGTTTCGATGAATATTTCCTTCATTTTAACGCTCATTTTCTCGTTACGATCAATATTTTCTTCGTTTTGATGAATATTTCCTTCAATTTGATGCACTTTTTCCCATTACTATCAGCATTTACTTCGTTTTGATGCATGTTTACTTCATTTTGATGCTCCTTTTCTTGTTACGATCAATATTTCATTCATTTCGATGCAGATTTCCTTCTTTTGGATGCTCGTTTTCTCATTACTATCAATGTTTCCTTCGTTTCGATGCATATTTTCATCATTTTGATGCTCCTTTTCTCATTAATATCAACATTTCCTTCATTTCGATGCATATTTCCTTCATTTTAATGCTTATTTTCTCGTTACGATCAATATTTCCTTTGTTTTGATACATATTTCCTTCATTTTAATTCTTATTTTCTCGTTACGATCAACATTTCATTCGTTCGATGCAGATTTCCTTCTTTTTGATTCTCGTTTTCTCGTTATTATCAATGTTTCCTTTGTTTCGATGCATGTTTCCTTCATTTTGATGCTCCTTTCTCATTACGATCAGCATTTCCATCGTTTCGATTAATATTTCCTTCATTTTGATGCTACTTTTCTCGTTACGATCAATATTTCCTTCGTTTCGATGAATATTTCCTTTATTTTAATGCTCATTTTCTCGTTACGATCAACATTTCCTTCGTTTCAATGCATATTTCCTTCA
This sequence comes from Pogostemon cablin, assembly GCA_023678885.1. Classification (NCBI taxonomy): domain Eukaryota; kingdom Viridiplantae; phylum Streptophyta; class Magnoliopsida; order Lamiales; family Lamiaceae; genus Pogostemon; species Pogostemon cablin. Next base: position 7,548 of record JAHCLQ010000841.1, read on the forward strand.
TTTTCATGCTCCTTTTCTTGTTACGATCAGCATTTAATTCGTTTCAATGCAGATATCCTTTGTTTTAATTCTCATTTTCTCGTTACGATCAATATTACCTTCGTTTCGACGCATATTTCCTTCATTTTGATGCTCCTTTTCTCGTTACAATCAACATTTCTCTCGTTTAATGTAGATTTCCATCATTTTGATGCTCCTTTTTTCAGTACTATCGATATTTCCATCGTTTCAAAGAATATTTCCCTCATTTTAATGCTTATTTTTCGTTACGATCAATAATTTCTGCGTTTCGATGTATATTTCCTTCATTTTGATGCACTTTTTCTCATTACGATAAGCATTTACTTCGTTTTGATGCACATTTACTTCATTTTAATGCTCCTTTCTTGTTACGATCAATATTTCATTCGTTTCGATGCAGATTACCTTCTTTTTTATGCTCGTTTTCTCATTATGATCAATATTTCTATTGTTTCGATGCATATTTCCTTCATTTTGATGCTTCTTTTCTCATTACGATCAGCATTTCCTTCGTTTCGATGAATATTTCCTTCTTTTTTATGCTCTTTTTCTCATTACGATCAACATTTATTTTATTTTGATGCATATTTCCTTCATTTTGATTCTCATTTTCTCGTTACAATCAACATTTCCTTCGTTTCGACACATATTCCTTCATTTTGATGCTCATTTCCTCGTTACGATCAATCTTTCCTTCGTTTCGATGCATATTTACTTCATTTTGATGCTCCTTTTCTTCTTACGATCAATATTTCTAGTTTCGATGCTGATTTCCTTCTTTTTGATGCTCGTTTTCTCGTTACGATCAATATTTCCTTTGTTTCGATGCATATTTCCTTCATTTTGATTCTTATTTTCTCGTTACGATCAATATTACCTTCGTTTCGATGCATATTTCCTTCATTTTGATGCTCCTTTTCTCGTTACGATCAATGTTTCCTTCGTTTCGATGCATATTTTCTTCAATTTGATGCTCTTTTTATTGTTACGATCAATATTTTATTTCTTTCGATGCAGATTTTCATCACTTTGATGCTCCTTTTCTCAGTACGATCAATATTTCCTTCGTTTCGATGAATATTTCCTTCATTTTAATGCTCATTTTCTCGTTACGATCAATATTTTCTTCGTTTTGATGAATATTTCCTTCAATTTGATGCACTTTTTCCCATTACTATCAGCATTTACTTCGTTTTGATGCATGTTTACTTCATTTTGATGCTCCTTTTCTTGTTACGATCAATATTTCATTCATTTCGATGCAGATTTCCTTCTTTTGGATGCTCGTTTTCTCATTACTATCAATGTTTCCTTCGTTTCGATGCATATTTTCATCATTTTGATGCTCCTTTTCTCATTACTATCAACATTTCCTTCATTTCGATGCATATTTCCTTCATTTTAATGCTTATTTTCTCGTTACGATCAATATTTCCTTTGTTTTGATACATATTTCCTTCATTTTAATTCTTATTTTCTCGTTACGATCAACATTTCATTCGTTCGATGCAGATTTCCTTCTTTTTGATTCTCGTTTTCTCGTTATTATCAATGTTTCCTTTGTTTCGATGCATGTTTCCTTCATTTTGATGCTCCTTTCTCATTACGATCAGCATTTCCATCGTTTCGATTAATATTTCCTTCATTTTGATGCTACTTTTCTCGTTACGATCAATATTTCCTTCGTTTCGATGAATATTTCCTTTATTTTAATGCTCATTTTCTCGTTACGATCAACATTTCCTTCGTTTCAATGCATATTTCCTTCATTTTCATGCTCCTTTTCTTGTTACGATCAGCATTTAATTCGTTTCAATGCAGATATCCTTTGTTTTAATTCTCATTTTCTCGTTACGATCAATATTACCTTCGTTTCGACGCATATTTCCTTCATTTTGATGCTCCTTTTCTCGTTACAATCAACATTTCTCTCGTTTAATGTAGATTTCCATCATTTTGATGCTCCTTTTTTCAGTACTATCGATATTTCCATCGTTTCAAAGAATATTTCCCTCATTTTAATGCTTATTTTTCGTTACGATCAATAATTTCTGCGTTTCGATGTATATTTCCTTCATTTTGATGCACTTTTTCTCATTACGATAAGCATTTACTTCGTTTTGATGCACATTTACTTCATTTTAATGCTCCTTTCTTGTTACGATCAATATTTCATTCGTTTCGATGCAGATTACCTTCTTTTTTATGCTCGTTTTCTCATTATGATCAATATTTCTATTGTTTCGATGCATATTTCCTTCATTTTGATGCTTCTTTTCTCATTACGATCAGCATTTCCTTCGTTTCGATGAATATTTCCTTCTTTTTTATGCTCTTTTTCTCATTACGATCAACATTTATTTTATTTTGATGCATATTTCCTTCATTTTGATTCTTATTTTCTCGTTACGATCAACATTTCCTTCGTTTCGACACATATTCCTTCATTTTGATGCTCATTTTCTTGTTACGATCAATCTTTCCTTCGTTTCGATGCATATTTACTTCATTTTGATGCTCCTTTTCTTCTTACGATCAATATTTCTAGTTTCGATGCTGATTTCTTTCTTTTTGATGCTCGTTTTCTCGTTACGATCAATATTTCCTTTGTTTTGATGCAAATTTCCTTCATTTTGATTCTTATTTTCTCGTTACGATCAATATTACCTTCGTTTCGATGCATATTTCCTTCATTTTGATGCTCCTTTTCTCGTTACGATCAATGTTTCCTTCGTTTCGATGCATATTTTCTTCAATTTGATGCTCTTTTTATTGTTACGATCAATATTTTATTTCTTTCGATGCAGATTTTCATCACTTTGATGCTCCTTTTCTCAGTACGATCAATATTTCCTTCGTTTCGATGAATATTTCCTTCATTTTAATGCTCATTTCTCGTTACGATCAATATTTTCTTCGTTTTGATGAATATTTCCTTCAATTTGATGCACTTTTTCCCATTACTATCAGCATTTACTTCGTTTTGATGCATGTTTACTTCATTTTGATGCTCCTTTTCTTGTTACGATCAATATTTCATTCATTTCGATGCAGATTTCCTTCTTTTGGATGCTCGTTTTCTCATTACTATCAATGTTTCCTTCGTTTCGATGCATATTTTCATCATTTTGATGCTCCTTTTCTCATTACTATCAACATTTCCTTCATTTCGATGCATATTTCCTTCATTTTAATGCTTATTTTCTCGTTATAATCAATATTTCCTTTGTTTTGATACATATTTCCTTCATTTTAATTCTTATTTTCTCGTTACGATCAATATATCATTCGTTCGATGCAGATTTCCTTCTTTTTGATTCTCGTTTTCTCGTTATTATCAATGTTTCCTTTGTTTCGATGCATGTTTCCTTCATTTTGATGCTCCTTTCTCATTACGATCAGCATTTCCATCGTTTAGATTAATATTTCCTTCATTTTGATGCTACTTTTCTCGTTACGATCAATATTTCCTTCGTTTCGATGATTATTTCCTTTATTTTAATGCTCATTTTCTCGTTACGATCAACATTTCCTTCGTTTCAATGCATATTTCCTTCATTTTCATGCTCCTTTTCTTGTTACGATCAGCATTTAATTCGTTTCAATGCAGATATCCTTTGTTTTAATTCTCATTTTCTCGTTACGATCAATATTACCTTCGTTTCGACGCATATTTCTTTCATTTTGATGCTCCTTTTCTCGTTACAATCAACATTTCTCTCGTTTAATGTAGATTTCCATCATTTTGATGCTCCTTTTTTCAGTACTATCGATATTTCCATCGTTTCAATGAATATTTCCTTTATTTTAATGCTTATTTTTTGTTACGATCAACAATTTCTGCGTTTCGATGTATATTTCCTTCATTTTGATGCACTTTTTCTCATTATGATAAGCATTTACTTCGTTTTGATGCATATTTACTTCATTTTAATGCTCCTTTCTTGTTACGATCAATATTTCATTCGTTTCGATGCAGATTACCTTCTTTTTTATGCTCGTTTTCTCATTATGATCAATATTTCTATTGTTTCGATGCATATTTCCTTCATTTTGATGCTTTTTTTCTCATTACGATCAGCATTTCCTTCGTTTCGATGAATATTTCCTTCTTTTTTATGCTCTTTTTCTCATTACGATCAACATTTATTTTATTTTGATGCATATTTCCTTCATTTTGATGCTCATTTTCTCGTTACAATCAACATTTCCTTCGTTTCGACACATATTCCTTCATTTTGATGCTCATTTCCTCGTTACGATCAATCTTTCCTTCGTTTCGATGCATATTTACTTCATTTTGATGCTCCTTTTCTTCTTACGATCAATATTTCTAGTTTCGATGCTGATTTCCTTCTTTTTGATGCTCGTTTTCTCGTTACGATCAATATTTCCTTTGTTTCGATGCATATTTCCTTCATTTTGATTCTTATTTTCTCGTTACGATCAATATTACCTTCGTTTCGATGCATATTTCCTTCATTTTGATGCTCCTTTTCTCGTTACGATCAATGTTTCCTTCGTTTCGATGCATATTTTCTTCAATTTGATGCTTTTTTTATTGTTACGATCAATATTTTATTTCTTTCGATGCAGATTTTCATCACTTTGATGCTCCTTTTCTCAGTACGATCAATATTTCCTTCGTTTCGATGAATATTTCCTTCATTTTAACGCTCATTTTCTCGTTACGATCAATATTTTCTTCGTTTTGATGAATATTTCCTTCAATTTGATGCACTTTTTCCCATTACTATCAGCATTTACTTCGTTTTGATGCATGTTTACTTCATTTTGATGCTCCTTTTCTTGTTACGATCAATATTTCATTCATTTCGATGCAGATTTCCTTCTTTTGGATGCTCGTTTTCTCATTACTATCAATGTTTCCTTCGTTTCGATGCATATTTTCATCATTTTGATGCTCCTTTTCTCATTACTATCAACATTTCCTTCATTTCGATGCATATTTCCTTCATTTTAATGCTTATTTTCTCGTTACGATCAATATTTCCTTTGTTTTGATACATATTTCCTTCATTTTAATTCTTATTTTCTCGTTACGATCAACATTTCATTCGTTCGATGCAGATTTCCTTCTTTTTGATTCTCGTTTTCTCGTTATTATCAATGTTTCCTTTGTTTCGATGCATGTTTCCTTCATTTTGATGCTCCTTTCTCATTACGATCAGCATTTCCATCGTTTCGATTAATATTTCCTTCATTTTGATGCTACTTTTCTCGTTACGATCAATATTTCCTTCGTTTCGATGAATATTTCCTTTATTTTAATGCTCATTTTCTCGTTACGATCAACATTTCCTTCGTTTCAATGCATATTTCCTTCATTTTCATGCTCCTTTTCTTGTTACGATCAGCATTTAATTCGTTTCAATGCAGATATCCTTTGTTTTAATTCTCATTTTCTCGTTACGATCAATATTACCTTCGTTTTGACGCATATTTCCTTCATTTTGATGCTCCTTTTCTCGTTACAATCAACATTTCTCTCGTTTAATGTAGATTTCCATCATTTTGATGCTCCTTTTTTCAGTACTATCGATATTTCCATCGTTTCAAAGAATATTTCCCTCATTTTAATGCTTATTTTTCGTTACGATCAATAATTTCTGCGTTTCGATGTATATTTCCTTCATTTTGATGCACTTTTTCTCATTACGATAAGCATTTACTTCGTTTTGATGCACATTTACTTCATTTTAATGCTCCTTTCTTGTTACGATCAATATTTCATTCGTTTCGATGCAGATTACCTTCTTTTTTATGCTCGTTTTCTCATTATGATCAATATTTCTATTGTTTCGATGCATATTTCCTTCATTTTGATGCTTCTTTTCTCATTACGATCAGCATTTCCTTCGTTTCGATGAATATTTCCTTCTTTTTTATGCTCTTTTTCTCATTACGATCAACATTTATTTTATTTTGATGCATATTTCCTTCATTTTGATGCTCATTTTCTCGTTACAATCAACATTTCCTTCGTTTCGACACATATTCCTTCATTTTGATGCTCATTTCCTCGTTACGATCAATCTTTCCTTCGTTTCGATGCATATTTACTTCATTTTGATGCTCCTTTTCTTCTTACGATCAATATTTCTAGTTTCGATGCTGATTTCCTTCTTTTTGATGCTCGTTTTCTCGTTACGATCAATATTTCCTTTGTTTCGATGCATATTTCCTTCATTTTGATTCTTATTTTCTCGTTACGATCAATATTACCTTCGTTTCGATGCATATTTCCTTCATTTTGATGCTCCTTTTCTCGTTACGATCAATGTTTCCTTCGTTTCGATGCATATTTTCTTCAATTTGATGCTTTTTTTATTGTTACGATCAATATTTTATTTCTTTCGATGCAGATTTTCATCACTTTGATGCTCCTTTTCTCAGTACGATCAATATTTCCTTCGTTTCGATGAATATTTCCTTCATTTTAATGCTCATTTTCTCGTTACGATCAATATTTTCTTCGTTTTGATGAATATTTCCTTCAATTTGATGCACTTTTTCCCATTACTATCAGCATTTACTTCGTTTTGATGCATGTTTACTTCATTTTGATGCTCCTTTTCTTGTTACGATCAATATTTCATTCATTTCGATGCAGATTTCCTTCTTTTGGATGCTCGTTTTCTCATTACTATCAATGTTTCCTTCGTTTCGATGCATATTTTCATCATTTTGATGCTCCTTTTCTCATTACTATCAACATTTCCTTCATTTCGATGCATATTTCCTTCATTTTAATGCTTATTTTCTCGTTACGATCAATATTTCCTTTGTTTTGATACATATTTCCTTCATTTTAATTCTTATTTTCTCGTTACGATCAACATTTCATTCGTTCGATGCAGATTTCCTTCTTTTTGATTCTCGTTTTCTCGTTATTATCAATGTTTCCTTTGTTTCGATGCATGTTTCCTTCATTTTGATGCTCCTTTCTCATTACGATCAGCATTTCCATCGTTTCGATTAATATTTCCTTCATTTTGATGCTACTTTTCTCGTTACGATCAATATTTCCTTCGTTTCGATGAATATTTCCTTTATTTTAATGCTCATTTTCTCGTTACGATCAACATTTCCTTCGTTTCAATGCATATTTCCTTCATTTTCATGCTCCTTTTCTTGTTACGATCAGCATTTAATTCGTTTCAATGCAGATATCCTTTGTTTTAATTCTCATTTTCTCGTTACGATCAATATTACCTTCGTTTCGACGCATATTTCCTTCATTTTGATGCTCCTTTTCTCGTTACAATCAACATTTCTCTCGTTTAATGTAGATTTCCATCATTTTGATGCTCCTTTTTTCAGTACTATCGATATTTCCATCGTTTCAAAGAATATTTCCCTCATTTTAATGCTTATTTTTCGTTACGATCAATAATTTCTGCGTTTCGATGTATATTTCCTTCATTTTGATGCACTTTTTCTCATTACGATAAGCATTTACTTCGTTTTGATGCACATTTACTTCATTTTAATGCTCCTTTCTTGTTACGATCAATATTTCATTCGTTTCGATGCAGATTACCTTCTTTTTTATGCTCGTTTTCTCATTATGATCAATATTTCTATTGTTTCGATGCATATTTCCTTCATTTTGATGCTTCTTTTCTCATTACGATCAGCATTTCCTTCGTTTCGATGAATATTTCCTTCTTTTTTATGCTCTTTTTCTCATTACGATCAACATTTATTTTATTTTGATGCATATTTCCTTCATTTTGATTCTTATTTTCTCGTTACGATCAACATTTCCTTCGTTTCGACACATATTCCTTCATTTTGATGCTCATTTTCTTGTTACGATCAATCTTTCCTTCGTTTCGATGCATATTTACTTCATTTTGATGCTCCTTTTCTTCTTACGATCAATATTTCTAGTTTCGATGCTGATTTCTTTCTTTTTGATGCTCGTTTTCTCGTTACGATCAATATTTCCTTTGTTTCGATGCAAATTTCCTTCATTTTGATTCTTATTTTCTCGTTACGATCAATATTACCTTCGTTTCGATGCATATTTCCTTCATTTTGATGCTCCTTTTCTCGTTACGATCAATGTTTCCTTCGTTTCGATGCATATTTTCTTCAATTTGATGCTCTTTTTATTGTTACGATCAATATTTTATTTCTTTCGATGCAGATTTTCATCACTTTGATGCTCCTTTTCTCAGTACGATCAATATTTCCTTCGTTTCGATGAATATTTCCTTAATTTTAATGCTCATTTCTCGTTACGATCAATATTTTCTTCGTTTTGATGAATATTTCCTTCAATTTGATGCACTTTTTCCCGTTACTATCAGCATTTACTTCGTTTTGATGCATGTTTACTTCATTTTGATGCTCCTTTTCTTGTTACGATCAATATTTCATTCATTTCGATGCAGATTTCCTTCTTTTGGATGCTCGTTTTCTCATTACTATCAATGTTTCCTTCGTTTCGATGCATATTTTCATCATTTTGATGCTCCTTTTCTCATTACTATCAACATTTCCTTCATTCCGATGCATATTTCCTTCATTTTAATGCTTATTTTCTCGTTATGATCAATATTTCCTTTGTTTTGATACATATTTCCTTCATTTTAATTCTTATTTTCTCGTTACGATCAATATTTCATTCGTTCGATGCAGATTTCCTTCTTTTTGATTCTCGTTTTCTCGTTATTATCAATGTTTCCTTTGTTTCGATGCATGTTTCCTTCATTTTGATGCTCCTTTCTCATTACGATCAGCATTTCCATCGTTTAGATTAATATTTCCTTCATTTTGATGCTACTTTTCTCGTTACGATCAATATTTCCTTCGTTTCGATGATTATTTCCTTTATTTTAATGCTCATTTTCTCGTTACGATCAACATTTCCTTCGTTTCAATGCATATTTCCTTCATTTTCATGCTCCTTTTCTTGTTACGATCAGCATTTAATTCGTTTCAATGCAGATATCCTTTGTTTTAATTCTCATTTTCTCGTTACGATCAATATTACCTTCGTTTCGACGCATATTTCTTTCATTTTGATGCTCCTTTTCTCGTTACAATCAACATTTCTCTCGTTTAATGTAGATTTCCATCATTTTGATGCTCCTTTTTTCAGTACTATCGATATTTCCATCGTTTCAATGAATATTTCCTTTATTTTAATGCTTATTTTTCGTTACGATCAACAATTTCTGCGTTTCGATGTATATTTCCTTCATTTTGATGAACTTTTTCTCATTACGATAAGCATTTACTTTGTTTTGATGCATATTTACTTCATTTTAATGCTCCTTTCTTGTTACGATCAATATTTCATTCGTTTCGATGCAGATTACCTTCTTTTTTATGCTCGTTTTCTCATTATGATCAATATTTCTATTGTTTCGATGCATATTTCCTTCATTTTGATGCTTTTTTTCTCATTACGATCAGCATTTCCTTCGTTTCGATGAATATTTTCTTCTTTTTATGCTCTTTTTCTCATTACGATCAACATTTATTTTATTTTTATGCATATTTCCTTCATTTTGATGCTCATTTTCTCGTTACAATCAACATTTCCTTCGTTTCGACACATATTCCTTCATTTTGATGCTCATTTCCTCGTTACGATCAATCTTTCCTTCGTTTCGATGCATATTTACTTCATTTTGATGCTCCTTTTCTTCTTATGATCAATATTTCTAGTTTCGATGCTGATTTCCTTCTTTTTGATGCTCGTTTTCTCGTTACGATCAATATTTCCTTTGTTTCGATGCATATTTCCTTCATTTTGATTCTTATTTTCTCGTTACGATCAATATTACCTTCGTTTCGATGCATATTTCCTTCATTTTGATGCTCCTTTTCTCGTTACGATCAATGTTTCCTTCGTTTCGATGCATATTTTCTTCAATTTGATGCTTTTTTTATTGTTACGATCAATATTTTATTTCTTTCGATGCAGATTTTCATCACTTTGATGCTCCTTTTCTCAGTACGATCAATATTTCCTTCGTTTCGATGAATATTTCCTTCATTTTAATGCTCATTTTCTCGTTACGATCAATATTTTCTTCGTTTTGATGAATATTTCCTTCAATTTGATGCACTTTTTCCCATTACTATCAGCATTTACTTCGTTTTGATGCATGTTTACTTCATTTTGATGCTCCTTTTCTTGTTACGATCAATATTTCATTCATTTCGATGCAGATTTCCTTCTTTTGGATGCTCGTTTTCTCATTACTATCAATGTTTCCTTCGTTTCGATGCATATTTTCATCATTTTGATGCTCCTTTTCTCATTACTATCAACATTTCCTTCATTTCGATGCATATTTCCTTCATTTTAATGCTTATTTTCTCGTTACGATCAATATTTCCTTTGTTTTGATACATATTTCCTTCATTTTAATTCTTATTTTCTCGTTACGATCAACATTTCATTCGTTCGATGCAGATTTCCTTCTTTTTGATTCTCGTTTTCTCGTTATTATCAATGTTTCCTTTGTTTCGATGCATGTTTCCTTCATTTTGATGCTCCTTTCTCATTACGATCAGCATTTCCATCGTTTCGATTAATATTTCCTTCATTTTGATGCTACTTTTCTCGTTACGATCAATATTTCCTTCGTTTCGATGAATATTTCCTTTATTTTAATGCTCATTTTCTCGTTACGATCAACATTTCCTTCGTTTCAATGCATATTTCCTTCATTTTCATGCTCCTTTTCTTGTTACGATCAGCATTTAATTCGTTTCAATGCAGATATCCTTTGTTTTAATTCTCATTTTCTCGTTACGATCAATATTACCTTCGTTTCGACGCATATTTCCTTCATTTTGATGCTCCTTTTCTCGTTACAATCAACATTTCTCTCGTTTAATGTAGATTTCCATCATTTTGATGCTCCTTTTTTCAGTACTATCGATATTTCCATCGTTTCAAAGAATATTTCCCTCATTTTAATGCTTATTTTTCGTTACGATCAATAATTTCTGCGTTTCGATGTATATTTCCTTCATTTTGATGCACTTTTTCTCATTACGATAAGCATTTACTTCGTTTTGATGCACATTTACTTCATTTTAATGCTCCTTTCTTGTTACGATCAATATTTCATTCGTTTCGATGTAGATTACCTTCTTTTTTATTCTCGTTTTCTCATTATGATCAATATTTCTATTGTTTCGATGCATATTTCCTTCATTTTGATGCTTCTTTTCTCATTACGATCAGCATTTCCTTCGTTTCGATGAATATTTCCTTCTTTTTTATGCTCTTTTTCTCATTACGATCAACATTTATTTTATTTTGATGCATATTTCCTTCATTTTGATTCTTATTTTCTCGTTACGATCAACATTTCCTTCGTTTCGACACATATTCCTTCATTTTGATGCTCATTTTCTTGTTACGATCAATCTTTCCTTCGTTTCGATGCATATTTACTTCATTTTGATGCTCCTTTTCTTCTTACGATCAATATTTCTAGTTTCGATGCTGATTTCTTTCTTTTTGATGCTCGTTTTCTCGTTACGATCAATATTTCCTTTGTTTCGATGCAAATTTCCTTCATTTTGATTCTTATTTTCTCGTTACGATCAATATTACCTTCGTTTCGATGCATATTTCCTTCATTTTGATGCTCCTTTTCTCGTTACGATCAATGTTTCCTTCGTTTCGATGCATATTTTCTTCAATTTGATGCTCTTTTTATTGTTACGATCAATATTTTATTTCTTTCGATGCAGATTTTCATCACTTTGATGCTCCTTTTCTCAGTACGATCAATATTTCCTTCGTTTCGATGAATATTTCCTTCATTTTAATGCTCATTTTCTCGTTACGATCAATATTTTCTTCGTTTTGATGAATATTTCCTTCAATTTGATGCACTTTTTCCCGTTACTATCAGCATTTACTTCGTTTTGATGCATGTTTACTTCATTTTGATGCTCCTTTTCTTGTTACGATCAATATTTCATTCATTTCGATGCAGATTTCCTTCTTTTGGATGCTCGTTTTCTCATTACTATCAATGTTTCCTTCGTTTCGATGCATATTTTCATCATTTTGATGCTCCTTTTCTCATTACTATCAACATTTCCTTCATTTCGATGCATATTTCCTTCATTTTAATGCTTATTTTCTCGTTATGATCAATATTTCCTTTGTTTTGATACATATTTCCTTCATTTTAATTCTTATTTTCTCGTTACGATCAATATTTCATTCGTTCGATGCAGATTTCCTTCTTTTTGATTCTCGTTTTCTCGTTATTATCAATGTTTCCTTTGTTTCGATGCATGTTTCCTTCATTTTGATGCTCCTTTCTCATTACGATCAGCATTTCCATCGTTTAGATTAATATTTCCTTCATTTTGATGCTACTTTTCTCGTTACGATCAATATTTCCTTCGTTTCGATGATTATTTCCTTTATTTTAATGCTCATTTTCTCGTTACGATCAACATTTCCTTCGTTTCAATGCATATTTCCTTCATTTTCATGCTCCTTTTCTTGTTACGATCAGCATTTAATTCGTTTCAATGCAGATATCCTTTGTTTTAATTCTCATTTTCTCGTTACGATCAATATTACCTTCGTTTCGACGCATATTTCTTTCATTTTGATGCTCCTTTTCTCGTTACAATCAACATTTCTCTCGTTTAATGTAGATTTCCATCATTTTGATGCTCCTTTTTTCAGTACTATCGATATTTCCATCGTTTCAATGAATATTTCCTTTATTTTAATGCTTATTTTTTGTTACGATCAACAATTTCTGCGTTTCGATGTATATTTCCTTCATTTTGATGCACTTTTTCTCATTATGATAAGCATTTACTTCGTTTTGATGCATATTTACTTCATTTTAATGCTCCTTTCTTGTTACGATCAATATTTCATTCGTTTCGATGCAGATTACCTTCTTTTTTATGCTCGTTTTCTCATTATGATCAATATTTCTATTGTTTCGATGCATATTTCCTTCATTTTGATGCTTTTTTTCTCATTACGATCAGCATTTCCTTCGTTTCGATGAATATTTCCTTCTTTTTTATGCTCTTTTTCTCATTACGATCAACATTTATTTTATTTTGATGCATATTTCCTTCATTTTGATGCTCTTTTTCTCGTTACAATCAACATTTCCTTCGTTTCGACACATATTCCTTCATTTTGATGCTCATTTCCTCGTTACGATCAATCTTTCCTTCGTTTCGATGCATATTTACTTCATTTTGATGCTCCTTTTCTTCTTACGATCAATATTTCTAGTTTCGATGCTGATTTCCTTCTTTTTGATGCTCGTTTTCTCGTTACGATCAATATTTCCTTTGTTTCGATGCATATTTCCTTCATTTTGATTCTTATTTTCTCGTTACGATCAATATTACCTTCGTTTCGATGCATATTTCCTTCATTTTGATGCTCCTTTTCTCGTTACGATCAATGTTTCCTTCGTTTCGATGCATATTTTCTTCAATTTGATGCTTTTTTTATTGTTACGATCAATATTTTATTTCTTTCGATGCAGATTTTCATCACTTTGATGCTCCTTTTCTCAGTACGATCAATATTTCCTTCGTTTCGATGAATATTTCCTTCATTTTAACGCTCATTTTCTCGTTACGATCAATATTTTCTTCGTTTTGATGAATATTTCCTTCAATTTGATGCACTTTTTCCCATTACTATCAGCATTTACTTCGTTTTGATGCATGTTTACTTCATTTTGATGCTCCTTTTCTTGTTACGATCAATATTTCATTCATTTCGATGCAGATTTCCTTCTTTTGGATGCTCGTTTTCTCATTACTATCAATGTTTCCTTCGTTTCGATGCATATTTTCATCATTTTGATGCTCCTTTTCTCATTACTATCAACATTTCCTTCATTTCGATGCATATTTCCTTCATTTTAATGCTTATTTTCTCGTTACGATCAATATTTCCTTTGTTTTGATACATATTTCCTTCATTTTAATTCTTATTTTCTCGTTACGATCAACATTTCATTCGTTCGATGCAGATTTCCTTCTTTTTGATTCTCGTTTTCTCGTTATTATCAATGTTTCCTTTGTTTCGATGCATGTTTCCTTCATTTTGATGCTCCTTTCTCATTACGATCAGCATTTCCATCGTTTCGATTAATATTTCCTTCATTTTGATGCTACTTTTCTCGTTACGATCAATATTTCCTTCGTTTCGATGAATATTTCCTTTATTTTAATGCTCATTTTCTCGTTACGATCAACATTTCCTTCGTTTCAATGCATATTTCCTTCATTTTCATGCTCCTTTTCTTGTTACGATCAGCATTTAATTCGTTTCAATGCAGATATCCTTTGTTTTAATTCTCATTTTCTCGTTACGATCAATATTACCTTCGTTTCGACGCATATTTCCTTCATTTTGATGCTCCTTTTCTCGTTACAATCAACATTTCTCTCGTTTAATGTAGATTTCCATCATTTTGATGCTCCTTTTTTCAGTACTATCGATATTTCCATCGTTTCAAAGAATATTTCCCTCATTTTAATGCTTATTTTTCGTTACGATCAATAATTTCTGCGTTTCGATGTATATTTCCTTCATTTTGATGCACTTTTTCTCATTACGATAAGTATTTACTTCGTTTTGATGCACATTTACTTCATTTTAATGCTCCTTTCTTGTTACGATCAATATTTCATTCGTTTCGATGCAGATTACCTTCTTTTTTATGCTCGTTTTCTCATTATGATCAATATTTCTATTGTTTCGATGCATATTTCCTTCATTTTGATGCTTCTTTTCTCATTACGATCAGCATTTCCTTCGTTTCGATGAATATTTCCTTCTTTTTTATGCTCTTTTTCTCATTACGATCAACATTTATTTTATTTTGATGCATATTTCCTTCATTTTGATGCTCATTTTCTCGTTACAATCAACATTTCCTTCGTTTCGACACATATTCCTTCATTTTGATGCTCATTTCCTCGTTACGATCAATCTTTCCTTCGTTTCGATGCATATTTACTTCATTTTGATGCTCCTTTTCTTCTTACGATCAATATTTCTAGTTTCGATGCTGATTTCCTTCTTTTTGATGCTCGTTTTCTCGTTACGATCAATATTTCCTTTGTTTCGATGCATATTTCCTTCATTTTGATTCTTATTTTCTCGTTACGATCAATATTACCTTCGTTTCGATGCATATTTCCTTCATTTTGATGCTCCTTTTCTCGTTACGATCAATGTTTCCTTCGTTTCGATGCATATTTTCTTCAATTTGATGCTTTTTTTATTGTTACGATCAATATTTTATTTCTTTCGATGCAGATTTTCATCACTTTGATGCTCCTTTTCTCAGTACGATCAATATTTCCTTCGTTTCGATGAATATTTCCTTCATTTTAATGCTCATTTTCTCGTTACGATCAATATTTTCTTCGTTTTGATGAATATTTCCTTCAATTTGATGCACTTTTTCCCATTACTATCAGCATTTACTTCGTTTTGATGCATGTTTACTTCATTTTGATGCTCCTTTTCTTGTTACGATCAATATTTCATTCATTTCGATGCAGATTTCCTTCTTTTGGATGCTCGTTTTCTCATTACTATCAATGTTTCCTTCGTTTCGATGCATATTTTCATCATTTTGATGCTCCTTTTCTCATTACTATCAACATTTCCTTCATTTCGATGCATATTTCCTTCATTTTAATGCTTATTTTCTCGTTACGATCAATATTTCCTTTGTTTTGATACATATTTCCTTCATTTTAATTCTTATTTTCTCGTTACGATCAACATTTCATTCGTTCGATGCAGATTTCCTTCTTTTTGATTCTCGTTTTCTCGTTATTATCAATGTTTCCTTTGTTTCGATGCATGTTTCCTTCATTTTGATGCTCCTTTCTCATTACGATCAGCATTTCCATCGTTTCGATTAATATTTCCTTCATTTTGATGCTACTTTTCTCGTTACGATCAATATTTCCTTCGTTTCGATGAATATTTCCTTTATTTTAATGCTCATTTTCTCGTTACGATCAACATTTCCTTCGTTTCAATGCATATTTCCTTCATTTTCATGCTCCTTTTCTTGTTACGATCAGCATTTAATTCGTTTCAATGCAGATATCCTTTGTTTTAATTCTCATTTTATCGTTACGATCAATATTACCTTCGTTTCGACGCATATTTCCTTCATTTTGATGCTCCTTTTCTCGTTACAATCAACATTTCTCTCGTTTAATGTAGATTTCCATCATTTTGATGCTCCTTTTTTCAGTACTATCGATATTTCCATCGTTTCAAAGAATATTTCCCTCATTTTAATGCTTATTTTTCGTTACGATCAATAATTTCTGCGTTTCGATGTATATTTCCTTCATTTTGATGCACTTTTTCTCATTACGATAAGCATTTACTTCGTTTTGATGCACATTTACTTCATTTTAATGCTCCTTTCTTGTTACGATCAATATTTCATTCGTTTCGATGCAGATTACCTTCTTTTTTATGCTCGTTTTCTCATTATGATCAATATTTCTATTGTTTCGATGCATATTTCCTTCATTTTGATGCTTCTTTTCTCATTACGATCAGCATTTCCTTCGTTTCGATGAATATTTCCTTCTTTTTTATGCTCTTTTTCTCATTACGATCAACATTTATTTTATTTTGATGCATATTTCCTTCATTTTGATGCTCATTTTCTCGTTACAATCAACATTTCCTTCGTTTCGACACATATTCCTTCATTTTGATGCTCATTTCCTCGTTACGATCAATCTTTCCTTCGTTTCGATGCATATTTACTTCATTTTGATGCTCCTTTTCTTCTTACGATCAATATTTCTAGTTTCGATGCTGATTTCCTTCTTTTTGATGCTCGTTTTCTCGTTACGATCAATATTTCCTTTGTTTCGATGCATATTTCCTTCATTTTGATTCTTATTTTCTCGTTACGATCAATATTACCTTCGTTTCGATGCATATTTCCTTCATTTTGATGCTCCTTTTCTCGTTACGATCAATGTTTCCTTCGTTTCGATGCATATTTTCTTCAATTTGATGCTTTTTTTATTGTTACGATCAATATTTTATTTCTTTCGATGCAGATTTTCATCACTTTGATGCTCCTTTTCTCAGTACGATCAATATTTCCTTCGTTTCGATGAATATTTCCTTCATTTTAATGCTCATTTTCTCGTTACGATCAATATTTTCTTCGTTTTGATGAATATTTCCTTCAATTTGATGCACTTTTTCCCATTACTATCAGCATTTACTTCGTTTTGATGCATGTTTACTTCATTTTGATGCTCCTTTTCTTGTTACGATCAATATTTCATTCATTTCGATGCAGATTTCCTTCTTTTGGATGCTCGTTTTCTCATTACTATCAATGTTTCCTTCGTTTCGATGCATATTTTCATCATTTTGATGCTCCTTTTCTCATTACTATCAACATTTCCTTCATTTCGATGCATATTTCCTTCATTTTAATGCTTATTTTCTCGTTACGATCAATATTTCCTTTGTTTTGATACATATTTCCTTCATTTTAATTCTTATTTTCTCGTTACGATCAACATTTCATTCGTTCGATGCAGATTTCCTTCTTTTTGATTCTCGTTTTCTCGTTATTATCAATGTTTCCTTTGTTTCGATGCATGTTTCCTTCATTTTGATGCTCCTTTCTCATTACGATCAGCATTTCCATCGTTTCGATTAATATTTCCTTCATTTTGATGCTACTTTTCTCGTTACGATCAATATTTCCTTCGTTTCGATGAATATTTCCTTTATTTTAATGCTCATTTTCTCGTTACGATCAACATTTCCTTCGTTTCAATGCATATTTCCTTCATTTTCATGCTCCTTTTCTTGTTACGATCAGCATTTAATTCGTTTCAATGCAGATATCCTTTGTTTTAATTCTCATTTTCTCGTTACGATCAATATTACCTTCGTTTCGACGCATATTTCCTTCATTTTGATGCTCCTTTTCTCGTTACAATCAACATTTCTCTCGTTTAATGTAGATTTCCATCATTTTGATACTCCTTTTTTCAGTACTATCGATATTTCCATCGTTTCAAAGAATATTTCCCTCATTTTAATGCTTATTTTTCGTTACGATCAATAATTTCTGCGTTTCGATGTATATTTCCTTCATTTTGATGCACTTTTTCTCATTACGATAAGCATTTACTTCGTTTTGATGCACATTTACTTCATTTTAATGCTCCTTTCTTGTTACGATCAATATTTCATTCGTTTCGATGCAGATTACCTTCTTTTTTATGCTCGTTTTCTCATTATGATCAATATTTCTATTGTTTCGATGCATATTTCCTTCATTTTGATGCTTCTTTTCTCATTACGATCAGCATTTCCTTCGTTTCGATGAATATTTCCTTCTTTTTTATGCTCTTTTTCTCATTACGATCAACATTTATTTTATTTTGATGCATATTTCCTTCATTTTGATTCTTATTTTCTCGTTACGATCAACATTTCCTTCGTTTCGACACATATTCCTTCATTTTGATGCTCATTTTCTTGTTACGATCAATCTTTCCTTCGTTTCGATGCATATTTACTTCATTTTGATGCTCCTTTTCTTCTTACGATCAATATTTCTAGTTTCGATGCTGATTTCTTTCTTTTTGATGCTCGTTTTCTCGTTACGATCAATATTTCCTTTGTTTCGATGCAAATTTCCTTCATTTTGATTCTTATTTTCTCGTTACGATCAATATTACCTTCGTTTCGATGCATATTTCCTTCATTTTGATGCTCCTTTTCTCGTTACGATCAATGTTTCCTTCGTTTCGATGCATATTTTCTTCAATTTGATGCTCTTTTTATTGTTACGATCAATATTTTATTTCTTTCGATGCAGATTTTCATCACTTTGATGCTCCTTTTCTCAGTACGATCAATATTTCCTTCGTTTCGATGAATATTTCCTTCATTTTAATGCTCATTTCTCGTTACGATCAATATTTTCTTCGTTTTGATGAATATTTCCTTCAATTTGATGCACTTTTTCCCGTTACTATCAGCATTTACTTCGTTTTGATGCATGTTTACTTCATTTTGATGCTCCTTTTCTTGTTACGATCAATATTTCATTCATTTCGATGCAGATTTCCTTCTTTTGGATGCTCGTTTTCTCATTACTATCAATGTTTCCTTCGTTTCGATGCATATTTTCATCATTTTGATGCTCCTTTTCTCATTACTATCAACATTTCCTTCATTTCGATGCATATTTCCTTCATTTTAATGCTTATTTTCTCGTTATGATCAATATTTCCTTTGTTTTGATACATATTTCCTTCATTTTAATTCTTATTTTCTCGTTACGATCAATATTTCATTCGTTCGATGCAGATTTCCTTCTTTTTGATTCTCGTTTTCTCGTTATTATCAATGTTTCCTTTGTTTCGATGCATGTTTCCTTCATTTTGATGCTCCTTTCTCATTACGATCAGCATTTCCATCGTTTAGATTAATATTTCCTTCATTTTGATGCTACTTTTCTCGTTACGATCAATATTTCCTTCGTTTCGATGATTATTTCCTTTATTTTAATGCTCATTTTCTCGTTACGATCAACATTTCCTTCGTTTCAATGCATATTTCCTTCATTTTCATGCTCCTTTTCTTGTTACGATCAGCATTTAATTCGTTTCAATGCAGATATCCTTTGTTTTAATTCTCATTTTCTCGTTACGATCAATATTACCTTCGTTTCGACGCATATTTCTTTCATTTTGATGCTCCTTTTCTCGTTACAATCAACATTTCTCTCGTTTAATGTAGATTTCCATCATTTTGATGCTCCTTTTTTCAGTACTATCGATATTTCCATCGTTTCAATGAATATTTCCTTTATTTTAATGCTTATTTTTCGTTACGATCAACAATTTCTGCGTTTCGATGTATATTTCCTTCATTTTGATGAACTTTTTCTCATTACGATAAGCATTTACTTTGTTTTGATGCATATTTACTTCATTTTAATGCTCCTTTCTTGTTACGATCAATATTTCATTCGTTTCGATGCAGATTACCTTCTTTTTTATGCTCGTTTTCTCATTATGATCAATATTTCTATTGTTTCGATGCATATTTCCTTCATTTTGATGCTTTTTTCTCATTACGATCAGCATTTCCTTCGTTTCGATGAATATTTCCTTCTTTTTATGCTCTTTTTCTCATTACGATCAATATTTATTTTATTTTGATGCATATTTCCTTCATTTTGATGCTCATTTTCTCGTTACAATCAACATTTCCTTCGTTTCGACACATATTCCTTCATTTTGATGCTCATTTCCTCGTTACGATCAATCTTTCCTTCGTTTCGATGCATATTTACTTCATTTTGATGCTCCTTTTCTTCTTATGATCAATATTTCTAGTTTCGATGCTGATTTCCTTCTTTTTGATGCTCGTTTTCTCGTTACGATCAATATTTCCTTTGTTTCGATGCATATTTCCTTCATTTTGATTCTTATTTTCTCGTTACGATCAATATTACCTTCGTTTCGATGCATATTTCCTTCATTTTGATGCTCCTTTTCTCGTTACGATCAATGTTTCCTTCGTTTCGATGCATATTTTCTTCAATTTGATGCTTTTTTTATTGTTACGATCAATATTTTATTTCTTTCGATGCAGATTTTCATCACTTTGATGCTCCTTTTCTCAGTACGATCAATATTTCCTTCGTTTCGATGAATATTTCCTTCATTTTAATGCTCATTTTCTCGTTACGATCAATATTTTCTTCGTTTTGATGAATATTTCCTTCAATTTGATGCACTTTTTCCCATTACTATCAGCATTTACTTCGTTTTGATGCATGTTTACTTCATTTTGATGCTCCTTTTCTTGTTACGATCAATATTTCATTCATTTCGATGCAGATTTCCTTCTTTTGGATGCTCGTTTTCTCATTACTATCAATGTTTCCTTCGTTTCGATGCATATTTTCATCATTTTGATGCTCCTTTTCTCATTACTATCAACATTTCCTTCATTTCGATGCATATTTCCTTCATTTTAATGCTTATTTTCTCGTTACGATCAATATTTCCTTTGTTTTGATACATATTTCCTTCATTTTAATTCTTATTTTCTCGTTACGATCAACATTTCATTCGTTCGATGCAGATTTCCTTCTTTTTGATTCTCGTTTTCTCGTTATTATCAATGTTTCCTTTGTTTCGATGCATGTTTCCTTCATTTTGATGCTCCTTTCTCATTACGATCAGCATTTCCATCGTTTCGATTAATATTTCCTTCATTTTGATGCTACTTTTCTCGTTACGATCAATATTTCCTTCGTTTCGATGAATATTTCCTTTATTTTAATGCTCATTTTCTCGTTACGATCAACATTTCCTTCGTTTCAATGCATATTTCCTTCATTTTCATGCTCCTTTTCTTGTTACGATCAGCATTTAATTCGTTTCAATGCAGATATCCTTTGTTTTAATTCTCATTTTCTCGTTACGATCAATATTACCTTCGTTTCGACGCATATTTCCTTCATTTTGATGCTCCTTTTCTCGTTACAATCAACATTTCTTTCGTTTAATGTAGATTTCCATCATTTTGATGCTCCTTTTTTCAGTACTATCGATATTTCCATCGTTTCAAAGAATATTTCCCTCATTTTAATGCTTATTTTTCGTTACGATCAATAATTTCTGCGTTTCGATGTATATTTCCTTCATTTTGATGCACTTTTTCTCATTACGATAAGCATTTACTTCGTTTTGATGCACATTTACTTCATTTTAATGCTCCTTTCTTGTTACGATCAATATTTCATTCGTTTCGATGCAGATTACCTTCTTTTTTATGCTCGTTTTCTCATTATGATCAATATTTCTATTGTTTCGATGCATATTTCCTTCATTTTGATGCTTCTTTTCTCATTACGATCAGCATTTCCTTCGTTTCGATGAATATTTCCTTCTTTTTTTATGCTCTTTTTCTCATTACGATCAACATTTATTTTATTTTGATGCATATTTCCTTCATTTTGATTCTTATTTTCTCGTTACGATCAACATTTCCTTCGTTTCGACACATATTCCTTCATTTTGATGCTCATTTTCTTGTTACGATCAATCTTTCCTTCGTTTCGATGCATATTTACTTCATTTTGATGCTCCTTTTCTTCTTACGATCAATATTTCTAGTTTCGATGCTGATTTCTTTCTTTTTGATGCTCGTTTTCTCGTTACGATCAATATTTCCTTTGTTTCGATGCAAATTTCCTTCATTTTGATTCTTATTTTCTCGTTACGATCAATATTACCTTCGTTTCGATGCATATTTCCTTCATTTTGATGCTCCTTTTCTCGTTACGATCAATGTTTCCTTCGTTTCGATGCATATTTTCTTCAATTTGATGCTCTTTTTATTGTTACGATCAATATTTTATTTCTTTCGATGCAGATTTTCATCACTTTGATGCTCCTTTTCTCAGTACGATCAATATTTCCTTCGTTTCGATGAATATTTCCTTCATTTTAATGCTCATTTTCTCGTTACGATCAATATTTTCTTCGTTTTGATGAATATTTCCTTCAATTTGATGCACTTTTTCCCGTTACTATCAGCATTTACTTCGTTTTGATGCATGTTTACTTCATTTTGATGCTCCTTTTCTTGTTACGATCAATATTTCATTCATTTCGATGCAGATTTCCTTCTTTTGGATGCTCGTTTTCTCATTACTATCAATGTTTCCTTCGTTTCGATGCATATTTTCATCATTTTGATGCTCCTTTTCTCATTACTATCAACATTTCCTTCATTTCGATGCATATTTCCTTCATTTTAATGCTTATTTTCTCGTTATGATCAATATTTCCTTTGTTTTGATACATATTTCCTTCATTTTAATTCTTATTTTCTCGTTACGATCAATATTTCATTCGTTCGATGCAGATTTCCTTCTTTTTGATTCTCGTTTTCTCGTTATTATCAATGTTTCCTTTGTTTCGATGCATGTTTCCTTCATTTTGATGCTCCTTTCTCATTACGATCAGCATTTCCATCGTTTAGATTAATATTTCCTTCATTTTGATGCTACTTTTCTCGTTACGATCAATATTTCCTTCGTTTCGATGATTATTTCCTTTATTTTAATGCTCATTTTCTCGTTACGATCAACATTTCCTTCGTTTCAATGCATATTTCCTTCATTTTCATGCTCCTTTTCTTGTTACGATCAGCATTTAATTCGTTTCAATGTAGATATCCTTTGTTTTAATTCTCATTTTCTCGTTACGATCAATATTACCTTCGTTTCGACGCATATTTCTTTCATTTTGATGCTCCTTTTCTCGTTACAATCAACATTTCTCTCGTTTAATGTAGATTTCCATCATTTTGATGCTCCTTTTTTCAGTACTATCGATATTTCCATCGTTTCAATGAATATTTCCTTCATTTTAATGCTTATTTTTCGTTACGATCAACAATTTCTGCGTTTCGATGTATATTTCCTTCATTTTGATGCACTTTTTCTCATTACGATAAGCATTTACTTTGTTTTGATGCATATTTACTTCATTTTAATGCTCCTTTCTTGTTACGATCAATATTTCATTCGTTTCGATGCAGATTACCTTCTTTTTTATGCTCGTTTTCTCATTATGATCAATATTTCTATTGTTTCGATGCATATTTCCTTCATTTTGATGCTTCTTTTCTCATTACGATCAGCATTTCCTTCGTTTCGATGAATATTTCCTTCTTTTTATGTTCTTTTTCTCATTACGATCAACATTTATTTTATTTTGATGCATATTTCCTTCATTTTGATGCTCATTTTCTCGTTACGATCAACATTTCCTTCGTTTAGACACATATTCCTTCATTTTGATGCTCATTTTCTCGTTACGATCAATCTTTCCTTTGTTTCGATGCATATTTACTTCATTTTGATGCTGCTTTTCTTCTTACGATCAATATTTCTAGTTTCGATGCTGATTTCCTTCTTTTTGATGCTCGTTTTCTCGTTACGATCAATATTTCCTTTGTTTCGATGCATATTTCCTTCATTTTGATTCTTATTTTCTCGTTACGATCAATATTACCTTCGTTTCGATGCATATTTCCTTAATTTTGATGCTCATTTTCTCGTTACGATCAATGTTTCCTTCGTTTCGATGCATATTTTCTTCAATTTGATGCTCTTTTTATTGTTACGATCAATATTTTATTTCTTTCGATGCAGATTTTCATCATTTTGATGCTCCTTTTCTCAGTACGATCAATATTTCCTTCGTTTCGATGAATATTTCCTTCATTTTAATGCTCATTTTCTCGTTACGATCAATATTTTCTTTGTTTTGATGAATATTTCCTTCAATTTGATGCACTTTTTCCCGTTACTATCAGCATTTACTTCGTTTTGATGCATGTTTACTTCATTTTGATGCTCCTTTTCTTGTTACGATCAATATTTCATTCATTTCGATGCAGATTTTCTTCTTTTGGATGCTCGTTTTCTCATTACTATCAATGTTTCCTTCGTTTCGATGCATATTTTCATCATTTTGATGCTCCTTTTCTCATTACTATCAACATTTCCTTCATTTCGATGCATATTTCCTTCATTTTAATGTTTATTTTCTCGTTACGATCAATATTTCCTTTGTTTTGATACATATTTCCTTCATTTTAATTCTTATTTTCTCGTTACGATCAACATTTCATTCGTTCGATGCAGATTTCCTTTTTTTTTATTCTCGTTTTCTCGTTAATATCAATGTTTCCTTTGTTTCGATGCATGTTTCCTTCATTTTGATGCTCCTTTCTCATTACGATCAGCATTTCCATCGTTTCGATTAATATTTCCTTCATTTTGATGCTACTTTTCTCGTTACGATCAATATTTCCTTCGTTTCGATGAATATTTCCTTTATTTTAATGCTCATTTTCTCGTTACGATCAACATTTCCTTCGTTTCAATGCATATTTCCTTCATTTTCATGCTCCTTTTCTTGTTACGATCAGCATTTAATTCGTTTCAATGCAGATATCCTTTGTTTTAATTCTCATTTTCTCGTTACGATCAATATTACCTTCGTTTCGACGCATATTTCCTTCATTTTGATGCTCCTTTTCTCGTTACAATCAACATTTCTCTCGTTTAATGTAGATTTCCATCATTTTGATGCTCCTTTTTTCAGTACTATCGATATTTCCATCGTTTCAAAGAATATTTCCCTCATTTTAATGCTTATTTTTCGTTACGATCAATAATTTCTGCGTTTCGATGTATATTTCCTTCATTTTGATGCACTTTTTCTCATTACGATAAGCATTTACTTCGTTTTGATGCACATTTACTTCATTTTAATGCTCCTTTCTTGTTACGATCAATATTTCATTCGTTTCGATGCAGATTACCTTCTTTTTTATGCTCGTTTTCTCATTATGATCAATATTTCTATTGTTTCGATGCATATTTCCTTCATTTTGATGCTTCTTTTCTCATTACGATCAGCATTTCCTTCGTTTCGATGAATATTTCCTTCTTTTTTATGCTCTTTTTCTCATTACGATCAACATTTATTTTATTTTGATGCATATTTCCTTCATTTTGATTCTTATTTTCTCGTTACGATCAACATTTCCTTCGTTTCGACACATATTCCTTCATTTTGATGCTCATTTTCTCGTTACGATCAATCTTACCTTCGTTTCGATGCATATTTACTTCATTTTGATGCTCCTTTTCTTCTTACGATCAATATTTCTAGTTTCGATGCTGATTTCTTTCTTTTTGATGCTCGTTTTCTCGTTACGATCAATATTTCCTTTTTTTCGATGCAAATTTCCTTCATTTTGATTCTTATTTTCTCGTTACGATCAATATTACCTTCGTTTCGATGCATATTTCCTTCATTTTGATGCTCCTTTTCTCGTTACGATCAATGTTTCCTTCGTTTCGATGCATATTTTCTTCAATTTGATGCTCTTTTTATTGTTACGATCAATATTTTATTTCTTTCGATGCAGATTTTCATCACTTTGATGCTCATTTTCTCAGTACGATCAATATTTCCTTCGTTTCGATGAATATTTCCTTCATTTTAATGCTCATTTTCTCGTTACGATCAATATTTTCTTCGTTTTGATGAATATTTCCTTCAATTTGATGCACTTTTTCCCGTTACTATCAGCATTTACTTCGTTTTGATGCATGTTTACTTCATTTTGATGCTCCTTTTCTTGTTACGATCAATATTTCATTCATTTCGATGCAGATTTCCTTCTTTTGGATGCTCGTTTTCTCATTACTATCAATGTTTCCTTCGTTTCGATGCATATTTTCATCATTTTGATGCTCCTTTTCTCATTACTATCAACATTTCCTTCATTTCGATGCATATTTCCTTCATTTTAATGCTTATTTTCTCATTATGATCAATATTTCCTTTGTTTTGATACATATTTCCTTCATTTTAATTCTTATTTTCTCGTTACGATCAATATTTCATTCGTTCGATGCAGATTTCCTTCTTTTTGATTCTCGTATTCTCGTTATTATCAATGTTTCCTTTGTTTCGATGCATGTTTCCTTCATTTTGATGCTCCTTTCTCATTACGATTAGCATTTCCATCGTTTAGATTAATATTTCCGTCATTTTGATGCTACTTTTCTCGTTACGATCAATATTTCCTTCGTTTCGATGATTATTTCCTTTATTTTAATGCTCATTTTCTCGTTACGATCAACATTTCCTTCGTTTCAATGCATATTTCCTTCATTTTCATGCTCCTTTTCTTGTTACAATCAGCATTTAATTCGTTTCAATGCAGATATCCTTTGTTTTAATTCTCATTTTCTCGTTACGATCAATATTACCTTCGTTTCGACGCATATTTCTTTCATTTTGATGCTCCTTTTCTCGTTACAATCAACATTTCTCTCGTTTAATGTAGATTTCCATCATTTTGATGCTCCTTTTTTCAGTACTATCGATATTTCCATCGTTTCAATGAATATTTCCTTCATTTTAATGCTTATTTTTCGTTACGATCAACAATTTCTGCGTTTCGATGTATATTTCCTTCATTTTGATGCACTTTTTCTCATTACGATAAGCATTTACTTTGTTTTGATGCATATTTACTTCATTTTAATGCTCCTTTCTTGTTACGATCAATATTTCATTCGTTTCGATGCAGATTACCTTCTTTTTTATGCTCGTTTTCTCATTATGATCAATATTTCTATTGTTTCGATGCATATTTCCTTCATTTTGATGCTTCTTTTCTCATTACGATCAGCATTTCCTTCGTTTCGATGAATATTTCCTTCTTTTTTATGTTCTTTTTCTCATTACGATCAACATTTATTTTATTTTGATGCATATTTCCTTCATTTTGATGCTCATTTTCTCGTTACGATCAACATTTCCTTCGTTTAGACACATATTCCTTCATTTTGATGCTCATTTTCTCGTTACGATCAATCTTTCCTTTGTTTCGATGCATATTTACTTCATTTTGATGCTGCTTTTCTTCTTACGATCAATATTTCTAGTTTCGATGCTGATTTCCTTCTTTTTGATGCTCGTTTTCTCGTTACGATCAATATTTCCTTTGTTTCGATGCATATTTCCTTCATTTTGATTCTTATTTTCTCGTTACGATCAATATTACCTTCGTTTCGATGCATATTTCCTTAATTTTGATGCTCCTTTTCTCGTTACGATCAATGTTTCCTTCGTTTCGATGCATATTTTCTTCAATTTGATGCTCTTTTTATTGTTACGATCAATATTTTATTTCTTTCGATGCAGATTTTCATCATTTTGATGCTCCTTTTCTCAGTACGATCAATATTTCCTTCGTTTCGATGAATATTTCCTTCATTTTAATGCTCATTTTCTCGTTACGATCAATATTTTCTTCGTTTTGATGAATATTTCCTTCAATTTGATGCACTTTTTCCCGTTACTATCAGCATTTACTTCGTTTTGATGCATGTTTACTTCATTTTGATGCTCCTTTTCTTGTTACGATCAATATTTCATTCATTTCGATGCAGATTTCCTTCTTTTGGATGCTCGTTTTCTCATTACTATCAATGTTTCCTTCGTTTCGATGCATATTTTCATCATTTTGATGCTCCTTTTCTCATTACTATCAACATTTCCTTCATTTCGATGCATATTTCCTTCATTTTAATGCTTATTTTCTCGTTACGATCAATATTTCCTTTGTTTTGATACATATTTCCTTCATTTTAATTCTTATTTTCTCGTTACGATCAACATTTCATTCGTTCGATGCAGATTTCCTTTTTTTTTATTCTCGTTTTCTCGTTAATATCAATGTTTCCTTTGTTTCGATGCATGTTTCCTTCATTTTGATGCTCCTTTCTCATTACGATCAGCATTTACATCGTTTCGATTAATATTTCCTTCATTTTGATGCTACTTTTCTCGTTACGATCAATATTTCCTTCGTTTCGATGAATATTTTCTTTATTTTAATGCTCATTTTCTCGTTACGATCAACATTTCCTTCGTTTCAATGCATATTTCCTTCATTTTCATGCTCCTTTTCTTGTTACGATCAGCATTTAATTCGTTTCAATGCAGATATCCTTTGTTTTAATTCTCATTTTCTCGTTACGATCAATATTACCTTCGTTTCGACGCATATTTCCTTCATTTTGATGCTCCTTTTCTCGTTACAATCAACATTTCTCTCGTTTAATGTAGATTTCCATCATTTTGATGCTCCTTTTTTCAGTACTATCGATATTTCCATCGTTTCAAAGAATATTTCCCTCATTTTAATGCTTATTTTTCGTTAAGATCAATAATTTCTGCGTTTCGATGTATATTTCCTTCATTTTGATGCACTTTTTCTCATTACGATAAGCATTTACTTCGTTTTGATGCACATTTACTTCATTTTAATGCTCCTTTCTTGTTACGATCAATATTTCATTCGTTTCGATGCAGATTACCTTCTTTTTTATGCTCGTTTTCTCATTATGATCAATATTTCTATTGTTTCGATGCATATTTCCTTCATTTTGATGCTTCTTTTCTCATTACGATCAGCATTTCCTTCGTTTCGATGAATATTTCCTTCTTTTTTATGCTCTTTTTCTCATTACGATCAACATTTATTTTATTTTGATGCATATTTCCTTCATTTTGATTCTTATTTTCTCGTTACGATCAACATTTCCTTCGTTTCGACACATATTCCTTCATTTTGATGCTCATTTTCTCGTTACGATCAATCTTACCTTCGTTTCGATGCATATTTACTTCATTTTGATGCTCCTTTTCTTCTTACGATCAATATTTCTAGTTTCGATGCTGATTTCTTTCTTTTTGATGCTCGTTTTCTCGTTACGATCAATATTTCCTTTTTTTCGATGCAAATTTCCTTCATTTTGATTCTTATTTTCTCGTTACGATCAATATTACCTTCGTTTCGATGCATATTTCCTTCATTTTGATGCTCCTTTTCTCGTTACGATCAATGTTTCCTTCGTTTCGATGCATATTTTCTTCAATTTGATGCTCTTTTTATTGTTACGATCAATATTTTATTTCTTTCGATGCAGATTTTCATCACTTTGATGCTCCTTTTCTCAGTACGATCAATATTTCCTTCGTTTCGATGAATATTTCCTTCATTTTAATGCTCATTTTCTCGTTACGATCAATATTTTCTTCGTTTTGATGAATATTTCCTTCAATTTGATGCACTTTTTCCCGTTACTATCAGCATTTACTTCGTTTTGATGCATGTTTACTTCATTTTGATGCTCCTTTTCTTGTTACGATCAATATTTCATTCATTTCGATGCAGATTTCCTTCTTTTGGATGCTCGTTTTCTCATTACTATCAATGTTTCCTTCGTTTCGATGCATATTTTCATCATTTTGATGCTCCTTTTCTCATTACTATCAACATTTCCTTCATTTCGATGCATATTTCCTTCATTTTAATGCTTATTTTCTCGTTATGATCAATATTTCCTTTGTTTTGATACATATTTCCTTCATTTTAATTCTTATTTTCTCGTTACGATCAATATTTCATTCGTTCGATGCAGATTTCCTTCTTTTTGATTCTCGTTTTCTCGTTATTATCAATGTTTCCTTTGTTTCGATGCATGTTTCCTTCATTTTGATGCTCCTTTCTCATTACGATCAGCATTTCCATCGTTTAGATTAATATTTCCTTCATTTTGATGCTACTTTTCTCGTTACGATCAATATTTCCTTCGTTTCGATGATTATTTCCTTTATTTTAATGCTCATTTTCTCGTTACGATCAACATTTCCTTCGTTTCAATGCATATTTCCTTCATTTTCATGCTCCTTTTCTTGTTACGATCAGCATTTAATTCGTTTCAATGCAGATATCCTTTGTTTTAATTCTCATTTTCTCGTTACGATCAATATTACCTTCGTTTCGACGCATATTTCCTTCATTTTGATGCTCCTTTTCTCGTTACAATCAACATTTCTCTCGTTTAATGTAGATTTCCATCATTTTGATGCTCCTTTTTTCAGTACTATCGATATTTCCATCGTTTCAATGAATATTTCCTTCATTTTAATGCTTATTTTTCGTTACGATCAACAATTTCTGCGTTTCGATGTATATTTCCTTCATTTTGATGCACTTTTTCTCATTACGATAAGCATTACTTTGTTTTGATGCATATTTACTTCATTTTAATGCTCCTTTCTTGTTACGATCAATATTTCATTCGTTTCGATGCAGATTACCTTCTTTTTTATGCTCGTTTTCTCATTATGATCAATATTTCTATTGTTTCGATGCATATTTCCTTCATTTTGATGCTTCTTTTCTCATTACGATCAGCATTTCCTTCGTTTCGATGAATATTTCCTTCTTTTTTATGTTCTTTTTCTCATTACGATCAACATTTATTTTATTTTGATGCATATTTCCTTCATTTTGATGCTCATTTTCTCGTTACGATCAACATTTCCTTCGTTTAGACACATATTCCTTCATTTTGATGCTCATTTTCTCGTTACGATCAATCTTTCCTTTGTTTCGATGCATATTTACTTCATTTTGATGCTGCTTTTCTTCTTACGATCAATATTTCTAGTTTCGATGCTGATTTCCTTCTTTTTGATGCTCGTTTTCTCGTTACGATCAATATTTCCTTTGTTTCGATGCATATTTCCTTCATTTTGATTCTTATTTTCTTGTTACGATCAATATTACCTTCGTTTCGATGCATATTTCCTTCATTTTGATGCTACTTTTCTCGTTACGATCAATGTTTCCTTCGTTTCGATGCATATTTTCTTCAATTTGATGCTCTTTTTATTGTTACGATCAATATTTTATTTCTTTCGATGCAGATTTTCATCATTTTGATGCTCCTTTTCTCAGTACGATCAATATTTCCTTCGTTTCGATGAATATTTCCTTCATTTTAATGCTCATTTTCTCGTTACGATCAATATTTTCTTCGTTTTGATGAATATTTCCTTCAATTTGATGCACTTTTTCCCGTTACTATCAGCATTTACTTCGTTTTGATGCATGTTTACTTCATTTTGATGCTCCTTTTCTTGTTACGATCAATATTTCATTCATTTCGATGCAGATTTTCTTCTTTTGGATGCTCGTTTTCTCATTACTATCAATGTTTCCTTCGTTTCGATGCATATTTTCATCATTTTGATGCTCCTTTTCTCATTACTATCAACATTTCCTTCATTTCGATGCATATTTCCTTCATTATAATGCTTATTTTCTCGTTACGATCGATATTTCCTTTGTTTTGATACATATTTCCTTCATTTTAATTCTTATTTTCTCGTTACGATCAACATTTCATTCGTTCGATGTAGATTTCCTTCTTTTTGATTCTCGTTTTCTCGTTATTATCAATGTTTCCTTTGTTTCGATGCATGTTTCCTTCATTTTGATGCTCCTTTCTCATTACGATCAGCATTTCCATCGTTTCGATTAATATTTCCTTCATTTTGATGCTACTTTTCTCGTTACGATCAATATTTCCTTCGTTTCGATGAATATTTCCTTTATTTTAATGCTTATTTTCTCGTTACGATCAACATTTCCTTCGTTTCAATGCATATTTCCTTCATTTTCATGCTCCTTTTCTTGTTACGATCAGCATTTAATTCGTTTCAATGCAGATATCCTTTGTTTTAATTCTCATTTTCTCGTTACGATCAATATTACCTTCGTTTCGACGCATATTCCCTTCATTTTGATGCTCCTTTTCTCGTTACAATCAACATTTCTCTCGTTTAATGTAGATTTCCATCATTTTGATGCTCCTTTTTTCAGTAATATCGATATTTCCATCGTTTCAATGAATATTTCCTTCATTTTAATGCTTATTTTTCGTTACGATCAACAATTTCTGCGTTTCGATGTATATTTCCTTAATTTTGATGCACTTTTTCTCATTTCGATAAGCATTTACTTCGTTTTGATGCATATTTACTTCATTTTAATGCTCCTTTCTTGTTACGATCAATATTTCATTCGTTTCGATGCAGATTACCTTCTTTTTTATGCTCGTTTTCTCATTATGATCAATATTTCTATTGTTTCGATGCATATTTCCTTCATTTTGATGCTTCTTTTCTCATTACCATCAGCATTTCCTTCGTTTCGATGAATATTTCCTTCTTTTTTATGCTCTTTTTCTCATTACGATCAACATTTATTTTATTTTGATGCATATTTCCTTCATTTTGATGCTTATTTTCTCGTTACGATCAACATTTCCTTCGTTTCGACACATATTCCTTCATTTTGATGCTCATTTTCTCGTTACGATCAATCTTTCATTCGTTTCGATGAACATTTACTTCATTTTGATGCTCCTTTTCTTCTTACGATCAATATTTCTAGTTTCGATGCTAATTTCCTTCTTTTTGATGCTCGTTTTCTCGTTACGATCAATATTTCCTTTGTTTCGATGCATATTTCCTTCATTTTGATTCTTATTTTCTCGTTACGATCAATATTACCTTCGTTTCGATGCATATTTCCTTCATTTTGATGCTCCTTTTCTCGTTACGATCAATGTTTCCTTCGTTATGATGCATATTTTCTTCAATTTGATGCTCTTTTTATTGTTACGATCAATATTTTATTTCTTTCGATGCAGATTTTCATCATTTTGATTTTCCTTTTCTCAGTACGATCAATATTTCCTTCGTTTCGATGAATATTTCCTTCATTTTAATGCTCATTTTCTCGTTACGATCAATATTTTCTTCGTTTTGATGAATATTTCCTTCAATTTGATGCACTTTTTCCCGTTACTATCAGCATTTACTTCGTTTTGATGCATGTTTACTTCATTTTGATGCTCCTTTTCTTGTTACGGTCAATATTTCATTCATTTCGATGCAGATTTCCTTCTTTTGGATGCTCGTTTTCTCATTACTATCAATGTTTCCTTCGTTTCGATGCATATTTTCATCATTTTGATGCTCCTTTTCTCATTACTATCAACATTTTCTTCATTTCGATGCATATTTACTTCATTTTAATGCTTATTTTCTCATTACGATCAATATTTCCTTTGTTTTGATACATATTTCCTTCATTTTAATTCTTATTTTCTCGTTACGATCAATATTTCATTCGTTCGATGCAGATTTCCTTCTTTTTTATTCTCGTTTTCTCGTTATTATCAATGTTTCCTTTGTTTCGATGCATGTTTCATTCATTTTGATGCTCCTTTCTCATTACGATCAGCATTTCCATCGTTTCGATTAATATTTCCTTCATTTTGATGCTACTTTTCTCGTTACGATCAATATTTCCTTCGTTTCGATGAATATTTCCTTTATTTTAATGCTCATT
Organism: Pogostemon cablin; assembly: GCA_023678885.1. NCBI lineage: Eukaryota > Viridiplantae > Streptophyta > Magnoliopsida > Lamiales > Lamiaceae > Pogostemon > Pogostemon cablin. Next base: position 41,503 of record JAHCLQ010000841.1, read on the forward strand.
TTCTCGTTATGATCAACATTTTCTTCGTTTCAATGCATATTTCCTTCATTTTCATGCTCCTTTTCTTGTTACGATCAGCATTTAATTCGTTTCAATGCAGATATCGTTTGTTTTAATTCTCATTTTCTCGTTACGATCAATATTACCTTCGTTTCGTCGCATATTTCCATCATTTTGATGCTCCTTTTCTCGTTACAATCAACATTTCTCTCGTTTAATGCAGATTTCCATCATTTTGATGCTCCTTTTTTCAGTACTATCGATATTTCCATCGTTTCAATGAATATTTCCTTCATTTTATTGCTTATTTTTCGTTACGATCAACAATTTCTGCGTTTCGATGTATATTTCCTTCATTTTGATGCACTTTTTCTCATTACGATAAGCATTTACTTCGTTTTGATGCATATTTACTTCATTTTAATGCTCCTTTCTTGTTACGATCAATATTTCATTCGTTTCGATGCAGATTACCTTCTTTTTTATGCTCGTTTTCTCATTATGATCAATATTTCTATTGTTTCGATGCATATTTCCTTCATTTTGATGCTTCTTTTCTCATTACGATCAGCATTTCCTTCGTTTCGATGAATATTTCCTTCTTTATTATGTTCTTTTTCTCATTACGATTAACATTTATTTTATTTTGATGCATATTTCCTTCATTTTGATGCTCATTTTCTCGTTACGATCAACAATTCCTTCGTTTAGACACATATTCCTTCATTTTGATGCTCATTTTCTCGTTACGATCAATCTTTCCTTCGTTTCGATGCATATTTACTTCATTTTGATGCTCCTTTTCTTCTTACGATCAATATTTCTAGTTTCGATGCTGATTTCTTTCTTTTTGATGCTCGTTTTCTCGTTACGATCAATATTTCCTTTGTTTCGATGCATATTTCCTTCATTTTGATTCTTATTTTCTCGTTACGATCAATATTACCTTCGTTTCGATGCATATTTCCTTCATTTTGATGCTCCTTTTCTCGTTATGATCAATGTTTCCTTCGTTTCGATGCATATTTTCTTCAATTTGATGCTCTTTTTATTGTTACGATAAATATTTTATTTCTTTCGATGCAGATTTTCATCATTTTGATGCTCCTTTTCTCAGTACGATCAATATTTCCTTCGTTTCGATGAATATTTCCTTCATTTTAATGCTCATTTTCTCGTTACGATCAATATTTTCTTCGTTTTGATGAATATTTCCTTCAATTTGATGCACTTTTTCCCGTTACTATCAGCATTTACTTCGTTTTGATACATGTTTACTTCATTTTGATGCTCCTTTTCTTGTTACAATCAATATTTCATTCATTTCGATGCAGATTTCCTTCTTTTGGATGCTCGTTTTCTCATTACTATCAATGTTTCCTTCGTTTCGATGCATATTTTCATCATTTTGATGCTCCTTTTCTCATTACTATCAACATTTCCTTCATTTCGATGCATATTTCCTTCATTTTAATGCTTATTTTCTCGTTATGATCAATATTTCCTTTGTTTTGATACATATTTCCTTCATTTTAATTCTTATTTTCTCGTTACGATCAACATTTCATTCGTTCGATGCAGATTTCCTTCTTTTTGATTCTCGTTTTCTCGTTATTATCAATGTTTCCTTTGTTTCGATGCATGTTTCCTTCATTTTGATGCTCCTTTCTCATTACGATCAGCATTTCCATCGTTTCGATTAATATTTCCTTCATTTTGATGCTACTTTTCTCGTTACGATCAATATTTCCTTCGTTTCGATGAATATTTCCTTTATTTTAATGCTCATTTTCTCGTTACGATCAACATTTCCTTCGTTTCAATGCATATTTCCTTCATTTTCATGCTCCTTTTCTTGTTACGATCAGCATTTAATTCGTTTCAATGCAGATATCCTTTGTTTTAATTCTCATTTTCTCGTTACGATCAATTTTACCTTCGTTTCGATGCATATTTTCTTCATTTTGATGCTCCTTTTCTCGTTACAATCAACATTTCTCTCGTTTAATGTAGATTTCCATCATTTTGATGCTCCTTTTTTCAGTACTATCGATATTTCCATCGTTTCAATGAATATTTCCTTCATTTTATTGCTTATTTTTCGTTACGATCAACAATTTCTGCGTTTCGATGTATATTTCCTTCATTTTGATGCACTTTTTCTCCTTACGATAAGCATTTACTTCGTTTTGATGCATATTTACTTCATTTTAATGCTCCTTTCTTGTTACGATCAATATTTCATTCGTTTCGATGCAGATTACCTTCTTTTTTATGCTCGTTTTCTCATTATGATCAATATTTCTATTGTTTCGATGCATATTTCCTTCATTTTGATGCTTCTTTTCTCATTACGATCAGCATTTCCTTCGTTTCGATGAATATTTCCTTCTTTATTATGTTCTTTTTCTCATTACGATTAACATTTATTTTATTTTGATGCATATTTCCTTCATTTTGATGCTCATTTTCTCGTTACGATCAACAATTCCTTCGTTTAGACACATATTCCTTCATTTTGATGCTCATTTTCTCGTTACGATCAATCTTTCCTTCGTTTCGATGCATATTTACTTCATTTTGATGCTCCTTTTCTTCTTACGATCAATATTTCTAGTTTCGATGCTGATTTCTTTCTTTTTGATGCTCGTTTTCTCGTTACGATCAATATTTCCTTTGTTTCGATGCATATTTCCTTCATTTTGATTCTTATTTTCTCGTTACGATCAATATTACCTTCGTTTCGATGCATATTTCCTTCATTTTGATGCTCCTTTTCTCGTTACGATCAATGTTTCCTTCGTTTCGATGCATATTTTCTTCAATTTGATGCTCTTTTTATTGTTACGATTAATATTTTATTTCTTTCGATGCAGATTTTCATCATTTTGATGCTCCTTTTCTCAGTACGATCAATATTTTCTTCGTTTCGATGAATATTTCCTTCATTTTAATGCTCATTTTCTCGTTACGATCAATATTTTCTTCGTTTTGATGAATATTTCCTTCAATTTGATGCACTTTTTCCCGTTACTATCAGCATTTACTTCGTTTTGATACATGTTTACTTCATTTTGATGCTCCTTTTCTTGTTACAATCAATATTTCATTCATTTCGATGCAGATTTCCTTCTTTTGGATGCTCGTTTTCTCATTACTATCAATGTTTCCTTCGTTTCGATGCATATTTTCATCATTTTGATGCTCCTTTTCTCATTACTATCAACATTTCCTTCATTTCGATGCATATTTCCTTCATTTTAATGCTTATTTTCTCGTTACGATCAATATTTCCTTTGTTTTGATACATATTTCCTTCATTTTAATTCTTATTTTCTCGTTACGATCAACATTTCATTCGTTCGATGCAGATTTCCTTCTTTTTGATTCTCGTTTTCTCGTTATTATCAATGTTTCCTTTGTTTCGATGCATGTTTCCTTCATTTTGATGCTCCTTTCTCATTACGATCAGCATTTCCATCGTTTCGATTAATATTTCCTTCATTTTGATGCTACTTTTCTCGTTACGATCAATATTTCCTTCGTTTCGATGAATATTTCCTTTATTTTAATGCTCATTTTCTCGTTACGATCAACATTTCCTTCGTTTCAATGCATATTTCCTTCATTTTCATGCTCCTTTTCTTGTTACGATCAGCATTTAATTCGTTTCAATGCAGATATCCTTTGTTTTAATTCTCATTTTCTCGTTACGATCAATTTTACCTTCGTTTCGATGCATATTTTCTTCATTTTGATGCTCCTTTTCTCGTTACAATCAACATTTCTCTCGTTTAATGTAGATTTCCATCATTTTGATGCTCCTTTTTTCAGTACTATCGATATTTCCATCGTTTCAATGAATATTTCCTTCATTTTAATGCTTATTTTTCGTTACGATCAACAATTTCTGCGTTTCGATGTATATTTCCTTCATTTTGATGCACTTTTTCTCATTACGATAAGCATTTACTTCGTTTTGATGCATATTTACTTCATTTTAATGCTCCTTTCTTGTTACGATCAATATTTCATTCGTTTCGATGCAGATTACCTTCTTTTTTATGCTCGTTTTCTCATTATGATCAATATTTCTATTGTTTCGATGCATATTTCCTTCATTTTGATGCTTCTTTTCTCATTACGATCAGCATTTCCTTCGTTTCGATGAATATTTCCTTCTTTTTTATGTTCTTTTTCTCATTACGATCAACATTTATTTTATTTTGATGCATATTTCCTTCATTTTGATGCTCATTTTCTCGTTACGATCAACATTTCCTTCGTTTAGACACATATTCCTTCATTTTGATGCTCATTTTGTCGTTACGATCAATCTTTCCTTCGTTTCGATGCATATTTACTTCATTTTGATGCTCCTTTTCTTCTTACGATCAATATTTCTAGTTTCGATGCTGATTTCCTTCTTTTTGATGCTCGTTTTCTCGTTACGATCAATATTTCCTTTGTTTCGATGCATATTTCCTTCATTTTGATTCTTATTTTCTCGTTACGATCAATATTACCTTCGTTTCGATGCATATTTCCTTCATTTTGATGCTCCTTTTCTCGTTACGATCAATGTTTCCTTCGTTTCGATGCATATTTTCATCAATTTGATGCTCTTTTTATTATTACGATCAATATTTTATTTCTTTCGATGCAGATTTTCATCATTTTGATGCTCCTTTTCTCAGTACGATCAATATTTCCTTCGTTTCGATGAATATTTCCTTCATTTTAATGCTCATTTTCTCGTTACGATCAATATTTTCTTCGTTTTGATGAATATTTCCTTCAATTTGATGCACTTTTTCCCGTTACTATCAGCATTTACTTCGTTTTGATGCATGTTTACTTCATTTTGATGCTCCTTTTCTTGTTACGATCAATATTTCATTCATTTCGATGCAGATTTCCTTCTTTTGGATGCTCGTTTTCTCATTACTATCAATGTTTCCTTCGTTTCGATGCATATTTTCATCATTTTGATGCTCCTTTTCTCATTACTATCAACATTTCCTTCATTTCGATGCATATTTCCTTCATTTTAATGCTTATTTTCTCGTTACGATAAATATTTCCTTTGTTTTGATACATATTTCCTTCATTTTAATTCTTATTTTCTCATTACGATCAACATTTCATTCGTTCGATGCAGATTTCCTTCTTTTTGATTCTCGTTTTCTCGTTATTATCAATGTTTCCTTTGTTTCGATGCATGTTTCCTTCAATTTGATGCTCCTTTCTCATTACGATCAGCATTTCCATCGTTTTGATTAATATTTCCTTCATTTTGATGCTACTTTTCTCGTTACGATCAATATTTCCTTCGTTTCGATGAATATTTCCTTTATTTTAATGCTCATTTTCTCATTACGATCAATATTTCCTTCGTTTCAATGCATATTTCCTTCATTTTCATGCTCCTTTTCTTATTACGATCAGCATTTAATTCGTTTCAATGCAGATATCCTTTGTTTTAATTCTCATTTTCTCGTTACGATCAATATTACCTTCGTTTCGACGCATATTTCCTTCATTTTGATGCTCCTTTTCTCGTTACAATCAACATTTCTCTCGTTTAATGTAGATTTCCATCATTTTGATGCTCCTTTTTTCAGTACTATCGATATTTCCATCGTTTCAATGAATATTTCCTTCATTTTAATGCTTATTTTTCGTTACGATCAACAATTTCTGCGTTTCGATGTATATTTCCTTCATTTTGATGTACTTTTTCTCATTACGATAAGCATTTATTTCGTTTTGATGCATATTTACATCATTTTAATGCTCCTTTCTTGTTACGATCAATATTTCATTTGTTTCGATGCAGATTACCTTCTTTTTTATGCTCGTTTTCTCATTATGATCAATATTTCTATTGTTTCGATACATATTTTCTTCATTTTGATGCTTCTTTTCTCATTACGATCAGCATTTCCTTCGTTTCGATGAATATTTCCTTCTTTTTTATGCTCTTTTTCTCATTACGATCAACATTTATTTTATTTTGATGCATATTTCCTTCATTTTGATGCTCATTTCATTCGTTTCGATGCAGATTTCTTTCTTTTTGATGCTCATTTTCTCGTTATGATCAATATATCCTTTGTTTCGATGAATATTTCCTTAATTTTAATGCTTATTTTCTCGTTACGATCAATATTTCCTTCGTTTCGATGCATATTTCCTTTATTTTGATGCTACTTTTCATGTTATGATCAATATTTCATTAGTTTCAATGCAGATTTCTTTCTTTTTGATACTCATTTTCTCGTTATGATCAATATTTTTTTGTTTCGATTCATATTTTCATCGTTTTGATGCTCCTTTTCTCATTACGATCAGTATTTCCTTCGTTTCGATGAATATTTCCTATATTTTGATGCTCCTTTTCTCATTACGATCAATATTTCCTTCATTTCGATGCATATTTCCTTCATTTTGATGCTCCTTTTCTCGTTATGATCAACATTTCCTTCGTTTCGATGCATATTTCCTTTATTTTGATGCTCATATTCTCGTTACAATCAATATTTCCTTCGTTTTGATGCATATTTACTTCATTTTGATGCTCATTTTCTTGTTACGATCAACATTTCATCCGTTCCGATGCAGATTTCCTTCTTTCTGAAGCTCGTTTTCTCGTTACGATCAATATTACCTTCGTTTCGATGCATATTTCCTTCATTTTGATGCTCCTTTTCTCGTTACGATCAATATTTCCTTTGTTTTGATGCATATTTCCCTCATTTTGATGCTCATTTTCTCGTTACGATCAATATTCCCTTCGTTTCGATGATTATTTCCTTCATTTTGAGCACTTTTTCTACTTACGATCAACATTTCCTTCATTCGATGCATATTTACTTTATTTTGATGCTCATTTTCTTGTTACGATCAACATTTCATTCATTTCGATGCAGATTTCCTTCTTTTTGAGGCTCGTTTTTTCATTATTATCAATGTTTCCTTTGTTTTGATGCATATTTTCATTCATTTTGATGCTCCTTTTCTTATTACGATCAACATTTCCTTCATTTTGATGCATATTTACTTCATTTTAATGCTCATTTTCTCATTATGATCAATATTTCCTTCGTTTTGATACATATTTACTTAATTTTGATGCTCCTTTTCTTGTTTCGATCAACATTTCATTCGTTTCGATGCAGATTTCCCTCTTTTTTATGCTCATTTTCTCGTTATGGTCAATGTTTCATTTGTTTCGATGCATATTTCCTTCTTTTTGATGCTCATATTGTTACGATCAATATTTCCTTCATTTTGATACATATTTACTTCATTTTGATGCTCCTTTTCTTGTTACGATCAACATTTCATTCATTTCGATGCAGATTTTCTTCTTTTTGATGCTCGTTTTATCGTTACGATCAATATTTCCTGTTTCGATGCAAATTTCCGTCATTTTGAATCTTATTTTCTCGTTACGATCAATATTACCTTCGTTTCGATGCATATTTCCTTTATTTTGATGCTCCTTTTCTCGTTACGATCAATTTATTCTTTGTTTTGATGCATATTTCCCTCATTTTGATGCTCATTTTCTCGTTACGATCAATATTTCCTTCGTTTCGATGCATATTTCCTTCATTTTGATGCACTTTTTCTAGTTACAATCAACATTTCTTTCATTTCGATGCATATTTACTTCATTTTGATGCTCATTTTCTTGTTATAATCAATATTTCATTCGTTTCGATGCAGATTTCATTCTTTTTGAGGCTCGTTTTCTCTTTATTATCAATGTTTCCTTTGTTTCGATGCATATTTTCATTCATTTTGATGCTCCTTTTCTCATTACGATCAATATTTCCTTCGTTTTGATGCATATTTCCTTCATTTTAATGCTCATTTTCTCATTACGATAAATATTTCCTTCGTTTTGATGCATATTTCCTTAATTTTGATGCTCCTTTTCTTGTTTCGATCAACATTTCATTCGTTTCGATGCAGATTTCCCTCTTTTTGATGCTCATTTTATCGTTATGATCAATGTTTCCTTTGTTTCGATGCATATTTCCTTCTTTTTGATGCTTATATTCTCGTTACGATCAATATTTCCTTCGTTTCGATGCAATTTACTTTATTTTGATGCTCCTTTTCTTGTTACGATCAATATTTCATTCGTTTTGATGCAAATTTTCTTCTTTTTGATGCTCGTTTTCTCATTACGATCAATATTTTCTTGGTTTCGATGCATATTTCCTTCGTTTTGATTCTTATTTTCTCGTTACGATCAATATTACATTAGTTTTGATGCATATTTCCTTCATTTTGATGCTTCTTTTCTCGTTACGATCAACATTTCATTCGTTTCGATGCTGATTTCCCTCTTTTTGATGCTCATTTTCTCGTTATGATCAATGTTTCCTTCGTTTCGATGCATATTTCCTTTATTTTGATGCTACTTTTCTTGTTATGATCAATATTTCATTAGTTTCAATGCAGATTTCTTTCTTTTTGATACTCATTTTCTCGTTATGATCAATATTTCCTTTATTTCGATTCATATTTTCATCGTTTTGATGCTCCTTTTCTCATTACGATCAACATTTCCTTCGTTTCGATGAATATTTCCTATATTTTGATGCTCCTTTTCTCATTACGATCAATATTTCCTTCATTTCGATGCATATTTCCTTCATTTTGATGCTCCTTTTCTCGTTATGATCAACATTTCCTTCGTTTCGATGCATATTTCCTTTATTTTGATGCTCATATTCTCGTTACAATCAATATTTCCTTCGTTTTGATGCATATTTACTTCATTTTGATGCTCCTTTTCTTGTTACGATCAACATTTCATTCGTTCCGATGCAGATTTCCTTCTTTCTGAAGCTCGTTTTCTCGTTGCGATCAATATTACCTTCGTTTCGATGCATATTTCCTTCATTTTGATGCTCCTTTTCTCGTTACGATCAATATTTCCTTTGTTTTGATGCATATTTCCCTCTTTTTGATGCTCATTTTCTCGTTACGATCAATATTTCCTTCGTTTCAATGCATATTTCCTTCATTTTGATGCACTTTTTCTAGTTACGATCAACATTTCCTTCATTCGATGCATATTTACTTCGTTTTGATGATCATTTTCTTGTTACGATCAACATTTCATTCATTTCGATGCAGATTTTCTTCTTTTTGAGGCTCGTTTTTTCATTATTATCAATATTTCCTTTGTTTTGATGCATATTTTCATTCATTTTGATGCTCCTTTTCTCATTACGATCAACATTTCCTTCATTTTGATGCATATTTACTTCATTTTAATGCTCATTTTCTCATTATGATCAATATTTCCTTCGTTTTGATACATATTTCCTTAATTTTGATGCTCCTTTTCTTGTTTCGATCAACATTTCATTCGTTTCGATGCAGATTTCCCTCTTTTTGATGCTAATTTTCTCGTTATGATCAATGTTTCCTTTGTTTCGATGCATATTTCCTTCTTTTTGATGCTCATATTCTCGTTACGATCAATATTTCCTTCGTTTCGATGAATATTTACTTCATTTTGATGCTCCTTTTCTTGTTACGATCAATATTTTATTCGTTTTGATGCAAATTTTCTTCTTTTTGATGCTCGTTTTCTCATTACGATCAATATTTTCTTGGCTTTGATGCATATTTCCTTCGTTTTGATTCTCATATTCTCATTACGATCAATATTACCTTAGTTTTGATGCATATTTCCTTTATTTTGATGCTTCTTTTCTCGTTACGATCAACATTTCATTCGTTTCGATGCAGATTTCTCTCTTTTTTATGCTCATTTTCTCGTTATGATCAATGTTTCCTTTGTTTCGATGCATATTTCCTTCTTTTTGATGCTCATATTCTTGTTACGATAAATATTTCCTTCATTTTGATGCATATTTACTTCATTTTGATGCTCCTATTCTTGTTACGATCAACATTTCATTTGTTTTGATGCATATTACCTTCATTTTGATGCACTTTTTCTAGTTACGATCAGCATTTCCTTCATTTCGATGCATATGTACTTCATTTTGATGCCCATTTTCTTGTTATGATCAATATTTCATTCGTTTAGATGCAGATTTCCTTCTTTTTGAGGCTCGTTTTCTCTTTATTATCAATGTTTCCTTTGTTTCGATGCATATTTTCATTCATTTTGATGCTCCTTTTCTCATTACGATCAACATTTCCTTCGTTTTGATGCATATTTCCTTCATTTTAATGCTCATTTTCTCATTACGATAAATATATCCTTCGTTTTGATGCATATTTCCTTAATTTTGATGCTCCTTTTCTTGTTTCGATCAACATTTCATTCATTTCGATGTAGATTTCCCTCTTTTTGATGCTCATTTTCTCGTTATGATCAATGTTTCCTTTGTTTCGATGCATATTTCCTTCTTTTTGATGCTCATATTCTCATTACGATCAATATTTCCTTCGTTTCGATGCAATTTACTTTATTTTGATGCTCATTTTCTTGTTACGATCAATATTTCATTCGTTTTGATGCAAATTTTCTTCTTTTTGATGCTCGTTTTCTCATTACGATCAATATTTTGTTGGTTTCGATGCATATTTCCTTCGTTTTGATTCTCATTTTCTCTTTACGATCAATATTACCTTAGTTTCGATGCATATTTCCTTCATTTTGATGCTCCTTTTCTCGTTACCATCAACATTTCATTCGTTTCGATGCAGATTTCCTTCTTTTTGATGCTCGTTTTCTCGTTATGATCAATATATCCTTTGTTTAGATGAATATTTCCTTAATTTTAATGCTTATTTTCTCGTTACGATCAATATTTCCTTCGTTTCGATGTTTATTTCCTTTATTTTGATGCTACTTTTCTTGTTATGATCAATATTTCATTAGTTTCAATGCAGATTTCTTTCTTTTTGATACTCATTTTCTTGTTATGATCAATATTTTCATTGTTTCGATTCATATTTTCATTGTTTTGATGCTCCCTTTCTCATTACGATCAGCATTTCCTTCGTTTTGATGAATATTTCCTATATTTTGATGATTCTTTTCTCATTACGATCAATATTTCCTTCATTTCGATGCATATTTCCTTCATTTTGATGCTCCTTGTCTCGTTATGATCAACATTTCCTTCGTTTCGATGCATATTTCCTTTATTTTGATGCTTATATTCTCGTTACAATCAATATTTCCTTCGTTTTGATGCATATTTACTTCATTTTGATGCTCTTTTTCTTGTTACGATCAACATTTCATTCGTTCCGATGCAGATTTCCTTCTTTCTGAAGCTCGTTTTCTCGTTACGATCAATATTACCTTCGTTTCGATGCATATTTCCTTCATTTTGATGCTCCTTTTCTCGTTACGATCAATATTTCCTTTGTTTTGACGCATATTTCCCTCATTTTGATGCTCATTTTCTCGTTACGATAATATTTCCTTCGTTCCGATGCATATTTCCTTCATTTTTATGCACTTTTTCTAGTTACGATCAACATTTCCTTCATTCGATGCATATTTACTTCATTTTGATGCTCATTTTCTTATTATGATCAACATTTCATTCATTTCGATGCAGATTTCCTTCTTTTTGAGGCTCGTTTTTTCATTATTATCAATGTTTCCTTTGTTTTGATGCATATTTTCATTCATTTTGATGCTCCTTTTCTCATTACGATCAACATTTCCTTCATTTTGATGCATATTTACTTCATTTTAAAGCTCATTTTCTCATTATGATCAATATTTCCTTCGTTTTGATACATATTTCCTTAATTTTGGTGCTCCTTTTCTTGTTTCGATCAACATTTCATTTGTTTCGATGCAGATTTCCCTCTTTTTGATGCTCATTTTCTCGTTATGATCAATGTTTCATTTGTTTCGATGCATATTTCCTTCTTTTTGATGCTCATATTGTTACGATCAATATTTCCTTCATTTTGATGCATATTTACTTCATTTTGATGCTCCTTTTCTTGTTACGATCAACATTTCATTCATTTCGATGCAGATTTTCTTCTTTTTGATGCTCGTTTTCTCGTTACGATCAATATTTCCTGTTTCGATGCAAATTTCCTTCATTTTGAATCTTATTTTCTCGTTACGATCAATATTACCTTCGTTTCGATGCATATTTCCTTTATTTTGATGCTCCTTTTCTCGTTACGATCAATTTATTCTTTGTTTTGATGCATATTTCCCTCATTTTGATGCTCATTTTCTCGTTATGATCAATATTTCCTTCGTTTCGATGCATATTTCCTTCATTTTGATGCACTTTTTCTAGTTACGATCATCATTTCTTTCATTTCGATGCATATTTACTTCATTTTGATGCCCATTTTCTTGTTATGATCAATATTTCATTCGTTTCGATGCAAATTTCCTTCTTTTTGAGGCTCGTTTTCTCTTTATTATCAATGTTTCCTTTGTTTCGATGCATATTTTCATTCATTTTGATGCTCCTTTTCTCATTACGATCAACATTTCCTTCGTTTTGATGCATATTTCCTTCATTTTAATGCTCATTTTCTCATTACGATAAATATTTCCTTCGTTTTGATGCATATTTCCTTAATTTTGATGCTCCTTTTCTTATTTCGATCAACATTTCATTCGTTTCGATGCAGATTTCCCTCTTTTTGATGCTCATTTTCTCGTTATGAACAATGTTTCCTTTGTTTCGATGCATATTTCCTTCTTTTTGATGCTCATATTCTCGTTACGATCAATATTTCCTTCGTTTCGATGCAATTTACTTTATTTTGATGCTCCTTTTCTTGTTACGATCAATATTTCATTCGTTTTGATGCAAATTTTCTTCTTTTTGATGCTCGTTTTCTCATTACGATCAATATTTTCGTGGTTTCAATGCATATTTCCTTCGTTTTGATTCTCATTTTCTCGTTACGATCAATATTACCTTAGTTTTGATGCATATTTCCTTCATTTTGATGCTTCTTTTCTCGTTACGATCAATATTTCATTCGTTTCGATGCTGATTTCCCTCTTTTTGATGCTCATTTTCTCGTTATGATCAATGTTTCCTTCGTTTCGATGCATATTTCCTTTATTTTGATGCTACTTTTCTTGTTATGATTAATATTTCATTAGTTTCAATGCAGATTTCTTTCTTTTTGATACTCATTTTCTCGTTATGATCAATATTTCCTTTGTTTCGATTCATATTTTCATCGTTCTGATGCTCCTTTTCTCATTACGATCAGCATTTCCTTCGTTTCGATGAATATTTCCTATATTTTGATGCTCCTTTTCTCATTACGATCAATATTTCCTTCATTTCGATGCATATTTCCTTCATTTTGATGTTCCTTTTCTCGTTATGATCAACATTTCCTTCGTTTCGATGCATATTTCCTTTATTTTGATGCTCATATTCTCGTTACAATCAATATTTCCTTCGTTTTGATGCATATTTACTTCATTTTGATGCTCATTTTCTTGTTACGATCAATATTTCATTCGTTCCGATGCAGATTTCCTTCTTTCTGAAGCTCGTTTTCTCGTTACGATCAATATTACCTTCGTTTCGATGCATATTTCCTTCATTTTGATGCTCATTTTCTCGTTACGATCAATATTTCCTTTGTTTTGATGCATATTTTCCTCTTTTTGATGTTCATTTTCTCGTTACGATCAATATTTCCTTCGTTTCGATGCATATTTCCTTCATTTTGATGCACTTTTTCTAGTTACGATCAATATTTCCTTCATTCGATGCATATTTACTTCATTTTGATGCTCATTTTCTTGTTGCGATCAACATTTCATTCATTTCGATGTAGATTTCCTTCTTTTTGAGGCTCATTTTTTCATTATTATCAATGTTTCCTTTGTTTTGATGCATATTTTCATTCATTTTGATGCTCCTTTTCTCATTACGATCAACATTTCCTTCATTTTGATGCATATTTACATCATTTTAATGCTCATTTTCTCATTATGATCAATATTTCCTTCGTTTTGATGCATATTTCCTTAATTTTGATGCTCCTTTTCTTGTTTCGATCAACATTTCATTCGTTTCGATGCAGATTTCCCTCTTTTTGATGCTCTTTTTCTCGTTATGATCAATGTTTCATTTGTTTCGATGCATATTTCCCTCTTTTTGATGCTCATATCGTTACGATCAATATTTCCTTCATTCGATGCATATTTACTTCATTTTGATGCTCATTTTCTTGTTGCGATCAACATTTCATTCATTTCGATGTAGATTTCCTTCTTTTTGAGGCTCATTTTTTCATTATTATCAATGTTTCCTTTGTTTTGATGCATATTTTCATTCATTTTGATGCTCCTTTTCTCATTACGATCAACATTTCCTTCATTTTGATGCATATTTACATCATTTTAATGCTCATTTTCTCATTATGATCAATATTTCCTTCGTTTTGATGCATATTTCCTTAATTTTGATGCTCCTTTTCTTGTTTCGATCAACATTTCATTCGTTTCGATGCAGATTTCCCTCTTTTTGATGCTCTTTTTCTCGTTATGATCAATGTTTCATTTGTTTCGATGCATATTTCCTTCTTTTTGATGCTCATATTCTTGTTACGATAAATATTTCCTTCATTTTGATGCATATTTACTTCATTTTGATGCTCCTATTCTTGTTACGATCAACATTTCATTTGTTTTGATGCATATTACCTTCATTTTGATGCACTTTTTCTAGTTACGATCAGCATTTCCTTCATTTCGATGCATATGTACTTCATTTTGATGCCCATTTTCTTGTTATGATCAATATTTCATTCGTTTAGATGCAGATTTCCTTCTTTTTGAGGCTCGTTTTCTCTTTATTATCAATGTTTCCTTTGTTTCGATGCATATTTTCATTCATTTTGATGCTCCTTTTCTCATTACGATCAACATTTCCTTCGTTTTGATGCATATTTCCTTCATTTTAATGCTCATTTTCTCATTACGATAAATATATCCTTCGTTTTGATGCATATTTCCTTAATTTTGATGCTCCTTTTCTTGTTTCGATCAACATTTCATTCATTTCGATGTAGATTTCCCTCTTTTTGATGCTCATTTTCTCGTTATGATCAATGTTTCCTTTGTTTCGATGCATATTTCCTTCTTTTTGATGCTCATATTCTCATTACGATCAATATTTCCTTCGTTTCGATGCAATTTACTTTATTTTGATGCTCATTTTCTTGTTACGATCAATATTTCATTCGTTTTGATGCAAATTTTCTTCTTTTTGATGCTCGTTTTCTCATTACGATCAATATTTTGTTGGTTTCGATGCATATTTCCTTCGTTTTGATTCTCATTTTCTCTTTACGATCAATATTACCTTAGTTTCGATGCATATTTCCTTCATTTTGATGCTCCTTTTCTCGTTACCATCAACATTTCATTCGTTTCGATGCAGATTTCCTTCTTTTTGATGCTCGTTTTCTCGTTATGATCAATATATCCTTTGTTTAGATGAATATTTCCTTAATTTTAATGCTTATTTTCTCGTTACGATCAATATTTCCTTCGTTTCGATGTTTATTTCCTTTATTTTGATGCTACTTTTCTTGTTATGATCAATATTTCGTTAGTTTCAATGCAGATTTCTTTCTTTTTGATACTCATTTTCTTGTTATGATCAATATTTTCATTGTTTCGATTCATATTTTCATTGTTTTGATGCTCCTTTTCTCATTACGATCAGCATTTCCTTCGTTTTGATGAATATTTCCTATATTTTGATGCTTCTTTTCTCATTACGATCAATATTTCCTTCATTTCGATGCATATTTCCTTCATTTTGATGCTCCTTGTCTCGTTATGATCAACATTTCCTTCGTTTCGATGCATATTTCCTTTATTTTGATGCTTATATTCTCGTTACAATCAATATTTCCTTCGTTTTGATGCATATTTACTTCATTTTGATGCTCTTTTTCTTGTTACGATCAACATTTCATTCGTTCCGATGCAGATTTCCTTCTTTCTGAAGCTCGTTTTCTCGTTACGATCAATATTACCTTCGTTTCGATGCATATTTCCTTCATTTTGATGCTCCTTTTCTCGTTACGATCAATATTTCCTTTGTTTTGACGCATATTTCCCTCATTTTGATGCTCATTTTCTCGTTACGATAATATTTCCTTCGTTCCGATGCATATTTCCTTCATTTTTATGCACTTTTTCTAGTTACGATCAACATTTCCTTCATTCGATGCATATTTACTTCATTTTGATGCTCATTTTCTTGTTATGATCAACATTTCATTCATTTCGATGCAGATTTCCTTCTTTTTGAGGCTCGTTTTTTCATTATTATCAATGTTTCCTTTGTTTTGATGCATATTTTCATTCATTTTGATGCTCCTTTTCTCATTACGATCAACATTTCCTTCATTTTGATGCATATTTACTTCATTTTAAAGCTCATTTTCTCATTATGATCAATATTTCCTTCGTTTTGATACATATTTCCTTAATTTTGGTGCTCCTTTTCTTGTTTCGATCAACATTTCATTTGTTTCGATGCAGATTTCCCTCTTTTTGATGCTCATTTTCTCGTTATGATCAATGTTTCATTTGTTTCGATGCATATTTCCTTCTTTTTGATGCTCATATTGTTACGATCAATATTTCCTTCATTTTGATGCATATTTACTTCATTTTGATGCTCCTTTTCTTGTTACGATCAACATTTCATTCATTTCGATGCAGATTTTCTTCTTTTTGATGCTCGTTTTCTCGTTACGATCAATATTTCCTGTTTCGATGCAAATTTCCTTCATTTTGAATCTTATTTTCTCGTTACGATCAATATTACCTTCGTTTCGATGCATATTTCCTTTATTTTGATGCTCCTTTTCTCGTTACGATCAATTTATTCTTTGTTTTGATGCATATTTCCCTCATTTTGATGCTCATTTTCTCGTTATGATCAATATTTCCTTCGTTTCGATGCATATTTCCTTCATTTTGATGCACTTTTTCTAGTTACGATCATCATTTCTTTCATTTCGATGCATATTTACTTCATTTTGATGCCCATTTTCTTGTTATGATCAATATTTCATTCGTTTCGATGCAAATTTCCTTCTTTTTGAGGCTCGTTTTCTCTTTATTATCAATGTTCCCTTTGTTTCGATGCATATTTTCATTCATTTTGATGCTCCTTTTCTCATTACGATCAACATTTCCTTCGTTTTGATGCATATTTCCTTCATTTTAATGCTCATTTTCTCATTACGATAAATATTTCCTTCGTTTTGATGCATATTTCCTTAATTTTGATGCTCCTTTTCTTATTTCGATCAACATTTCATTCGTTTCGATGCAGATTTCCCTCTTTTTGATGCTCATTTTCTCGTTATGAACAATGTTTCCTTTGTTTCGATGCATATTTCCTTCTTTTTGATGCTCATATTCTCGTTACGATCAATATTTCCTTCGTTTCGATGCAATTTACTTTATTTTGATGCTCCTTTTCTTGTTACGATCAATATTTCATTCGTTTTGATGCAAATTTTCTTCTTTTTGATGCTCGTTTTCTCATTACGATCAATATTTTCGTGGTTTCAATGCATATTTCCTTCGTTTTGATTCTCATTTTCTCGTTACGATCAATATTACCTTAGTTTTGATGCATATTTCCTTCATTTTGATGCTTCTTTTCTCGTTACGATCAATATTTCATTCGTTTCGATGCTGATTTCCCTCTTTTTGATGCTCATTTTCTCGTTATGATCAATGTTTCCTTCGTTTCGATGCATATTTCCTTTATTTTGATGTTACTTTTCTTGTTATGATTAATATTTCATTAGTTTCAATGCAGATTTCTTTCTTTTTGATACTCATTTTCTCGTTATGATCAATATTTCCTTTGTTTCGATTCATATTTTCATCGTTTTGATGCTCCTTTTCTCATTACGATCAGCATTTCCTTCGTTTCGATGAATATTTCCTATATTTTGATGCTCCTTTTCTCATTACGATCAATATTTCCTTCATTTCGATGCATATTTCCTTCATTTTGATGTTCCTTTTCTCGTTATGATCAACATTTCCTTCGTTTCGATGCATATTTCCTTTATTTTGATGCTCATATTCTCGTTACAATCAATATTTCCTTCGTTTTGATGCATATTTACTTCATTTTGATGCTCTTTTTCTTGTTACGATCAATATTTCATTCGTTCCGATGCAGATTTCCTTCTTTCTGAAGCTCGTTTTCTCGTTACGATCAATATTACCTTCGTTTCGATGCATATTTCCTTCATTTTGATGCTCATTTTCTCGTTACGATCAATATTTCCTTTGTTTTGATGCATATTTTCCTCTTTTTGATGTTCATTTTCTCGTTACGATCAATATTTCCTTCGTTTCGATGCATATTTCCTTCATTTTGATGCACTTTTTCTAGTTACGATCAATATTTCCTTCATTCGATGCATATTTACTTCATTTTGATGCTCATTTTCTTGTTGCGATCAACATTTCATTCATTTCGATGTAGATTTCCTTCTTTTTGAGGCTCATTTTTTCATTATTATCAATGTTTCCTTTGTTTTGATGCATATTTTCATTCATTTTGATGCTCCTTTTCTCATTACGATCAACATTTCCTTCATTTTGATGCATATTTACATCATTTTAATGCTCATTTTCTCATTATGATCAATATTTCCTTCGTTTTGATGCATATTTCCTTAATTTTGATGCTCCTTTTCTTGTTTCGATCAACATTTCATTCGTTTCGATGCAGATTTCCCTCTTTTTGATGCTCTTTTTCTCGTTATGATCAATGTTTCATTTGTTTCGATGCATATTTCCCTCTTTTTGATGCTCATATCGTTACGATCAATATTTCCTTCATTTTGATGCATATTTACTTCATTTTGATGCTCCTTTTCTTGTTACGATCAACATTTCATTCGTTTCGATGCAGATTTTCTTCTTTTTGATCCTCGTTTTCTCGTTACGATCAATATTTCCTGTTTCGATGCAAATTTCCTTCATTTTGAAACTCATTTTCTCGTTACGATCAATATTACCTTCGTTTCGATGCATATTTCCTTTATTTTGATGCTCCTTTTCTCGTTACGATCAATTTTTTCTTTGTTTTGATGCATATTTCCCTCATTTTGATGCTCATTTTCTCGTTACGATCAATATTTCCTTCGTTTTGATGCATATTTCCTTCATTTTGATGCACTTTTTCTAGTTACGATCATCATTTCTTTCATTTCGATGCATATTTACTTCATTTTGATGCCCATTTTCTTGTTATGATCAATATTTCCTTCGTTTCGATGCAATTTACTTTATTTTGATGCTCATTTTCTTGTAACGATCAATATTTCATTCGTTTTGATGTAAATTTTCTTCTTTTTGATGCTCGTTTTCTCATTACGATCAATATTTTCTTGGTTTCGATGCATATTTCCTTCGTTTTGATTCTCATTTTCTCGTTACGATCAATATTACCTTAGTTTTGATGCATATTTTCTTCATTTTGATGCTTCTTTTCTCGTTACGATCAACATTTCATTCGTTTCGATGCAGATTTCCCTCTTTTTGATGCTCATTTTCTCGTTATGATCAATGTTTCCTTTATTTCGATGCATATTTCCTTCTTTTTGATGCTCATATTCTCATTACGATCAATATTTCCTTCATTTTGATGCATATTTACTTCATTTTGATGCTCCTATTCTTGTTACGGTCAACATTTCATTCGTTTCGATGCAGATTTTCTTCTTTTTGAAGCTCGTTTTATCGTTACGATCAATATTTCTTGTTTCGATGCATATTTCCTTCAATTTGAATGTTATTTTCTCGTTGCGATCAATATTACCTTCATTTCGATGCATATTTCCTTCATTTTGATTCTCCTTTTCTAGTTACGATCAACATTTCCTTTGTTTTGATGCATATTTCCCTCATTTTGATGCTCATTTTCTCGTTACGATCAATATTTCCTTCGTTTCGATGCATATTTCCTTCATTATGATGCACTTTTTCTAGTTACGATCAGCATTTCCTTCATTTTGATGCATATTTACTTCATTTTGATGCTCCTATTCTTGTTACGATCAACATTTCATTCGTTTCGATGCAGATTTCTTTCTTTTTGAAGCTCGTTTTATCGTTACGATCAATATTTCCTGTTTCGATGCATATTTCCTTCATTTTGAATCTTATTTTCTCGTTACGATCAATATTACCTTCGTTTCGATGCATATTTCCTTCAATTTGATGCTTCTTTTCTCGTTACGATCAACATTTCCTCTGTTTTGATGTATATTTCCCTCATTTTGATGCTCATTTTCTCGTTACGATTAATATTTCTTTCGTTTCGATGCATATTTCCTTCATTATGATGCACTTTTTCTAGTTACGATCAGCATTTCCTTCATTTCGATGAATATTTACTTCATTTTGATACTCATTTTCTTGTTACGATCAATATTTCATTGGTTTCGATGCAGATTTCCTTCTTTTTGAGGCTCGTTTTCTCTTTATTATCATTGTTCCCCTTGTTTCGATGCATATTTTCACATTTAGATGCTCCTTTTCTCATTACGATCAATATTTCCTTCGTTTTGATACATATTTCCTTCATTTTGATGCTCCTTTTCTCGTTACGATCAACATTTCATTCGTTTCGATGCAGATTTCCTTCTTTTTGATGCTTGTTTTTTCGTTATGATAAATATTTCCTCGTTCCGATAAATATTTCCTTAATTTTAATGTTTATTTTCTCGTTACGATTAATATTTCCTTCGTTTCGATGCATATTTTCTTTATTTTGAAGCTACTTTTCTTGTTACGATCAATATTTCATTAGTTTCGATGCAAATTTCTTTCTTTTTGATGCTCGTTTTCTCGTTATGATCAATATTTCCTTTGTTTCTATTCATATTTTCATCGTTTTGATGCTCCTTTTCTCATTACGATCAGCATTTCCTTCATTTCGATGAATATTTCCTTCATTTTGATGCTCCTTTTCTCGTTACGATCAACATTTCCTTCATTTGGATGCATATTTCTTTCATTTTGATGCTCCTTTTCTCGTTACGATCAATATTTTCTTCGTTTCGACGTATATTTCCTTCATTTTGATGCTCATATTCTCGTTACAATCAATATTTCCTTCGTTTTTATGCATATTTACTTCATTTTGATGCTCCTTTTCTTGTTACGATCAATATTTCATTCGTTTCGATGCAGATTTCCTTCTTTTTGAAGCTCATTTTCTCGTTATGATCAATATTTCCTTTGTTTCGATGCATATTTCCTTCATTTTGAATCTTATTTTCTCGTTACGATCAATATTACCTTTGTTTCGAGGCATATTTCCTTTATTTTGATGCTCCTTTTCTCGTTACGATCGACATTTCCTTTGTTTTGATGCATATTCCCTCATTTTGATTCCCATTTTCTCGTTACGATCAATAATTCCTTCATTTCGATGCATATTTCCTTCATTTTGATGCACTTTTACAAGTTACGATCAGCATTTCCTTCATTTCGATGCATATTTACTTCATTTTGATGCTAATTTTCTTGTTACGATCAACATTTCATTTGTTTTGATGCAGATTTCCTTCTTTTTGAGGCTCATTTTCTCATTATTATCAATGTTTCCTTTGTTTCGATGCATATTTTTATTCATTTTGATGCTCCTTTTCTCATTACGATCAATATTTCCTTCATTTTGATGCATATTTCCTTAATTTTGATGCTCCTTTTCTTGTTTCGATCAACATTTCATTGGTTTCGATGCAGATTTCCCTCTTTTTGATGCTCATTTTCTCGTTATGATCAATGTTTCCTTTCTTTCGATGCATATTTCCTTCTTTTTGATGCTCATATTCTCGTTACGATCAATATTTCCTTCGTTTCGATGCATATTTTTTTATTTTGATGCTCATTTTCTTGTTACGATCAACATTTCATTCGTTTTGATGCAAATTTTCTTCTTTTTGATGCTCATTTTCTCATTACGATCAATATTTCCTTGGTTTCGATGCATATTTGCTTCGTTTTGATTCTCATTTTCTCGTTACGATCAATATTACCTTAGTTTCG
Source organism: Pogostemon cablin (assembly GCA_023678885.1). NCBI lineage: Eukaryota > Viridiplantae > Streptophyta > Magnoliopsida > Lamiales > Lamiaceae > Pogostemon > Pogostemon cablin. The sequence goes on from JAHCLQ010000841.1 coordinate 63,587, forward strand.
ATGCATATTTCCTTCATTTCGATGCTCCTTTTCTCGTTACGATCAACATTTCATTCGTTTCGATGCAGATTTCCTTCTTTTTGATGCTCGTTTTCTCGTTATGATCAATATTTCCTCGTTTTGATGAATATTTCCTTAATTTTAACGTTTATTTTCTCGTTACGATCATTATTTCCTTCGTTTCGATGCATATTTCCTTTATTTTGATGCTACTTTTCTTGTTACGATCAATATTTCATTAGTTTTGATGCAGATTTCTTTTTTTTTATGCTCATTTTCTCGTTATGATCAATATTTCCTTTGTTTCGATTCAAATTTTCTTCGTTTTGATGCACATTTTCTCATTACGATCAGTATTTCCTTCGTTTCGATGAATATTTCCTTCATTTTGATGCTCCTTTTCTCGTTACGATCAACATTTCCATCTTTTCGATGCATATTTCCTTCATTTTGATGCTCCTTTTCTCGTTACGATCAACATTTCCTTTGTTTCGACGCATATTTCCTTCATTTTGATGCTCCTTTTCTCGTTACGATCAACATTTCCTTCATTTTGATGCATATTTCCTTCATTTTGATGCTCCTTTTCTCATTACGATCAACATTTCCTTCGTTTCGATGAATATTTCCTTCATTTTAATTCTCATTTTCTCGATACGATCAACATTTCCTTCGTTTCGATGCATATTTCCTAAATTTTGATGCTCCTTTTCTCGTTACGATCAACATTTCCTTCATTTTGATGCATATTTCCTTCATTTTGATGCTCCTTTTCTCATTACGATCAACATTTCCTTCGTTTCGATGAATATTTTCTTCATTTTAATTATGATTTTCTCGATACGATCAACATTTCCTTCGTTTCGATGCATATTTCCTTCATTTTGATGCTCTTTTTCTTGTTATGATCAACATTTCATTCGTTTCGATGCAGATTTAGTTCTTTTTGATGCTCGTTTTCTCATTACGATCAATATTTCCTTGGTTTCGATGCATATTTCCTTCGTTTTGATTCTCATTTTCTCGTTACGATCAATATTACCTTAGTTTCGATGCATATTTCCTTCATTTTGATGCTCCTTTTCTCGTTACCATCAACATTTCATTTGTTTCGATGCAGATTTCCTTCTTTTTGATGCTTGTTTTCTCGTTATGATCAATATATTCTTTGTTTCGATGAATATTTCCTTAATTTTAATGCTTATTTTCTCGTTACGATCAATATTTCCTTCGTTTCGATGCATATTTCCTTTATTTTGATGCTACTTTTCTTGTTATGATCAATATTTCATTAGTTTCAATGCAGATTTCTTTCTTTTTTATACTCGTTTTCTTGTTATGATCAATATTTACTTTGTTTCGATTCATATTTTCTTCGTTTTGATGCTCCTTTTCTCATTACGATCAGCATTTCCTTCGTTTCGATGAATATTTCCTATATTTTGATGCTCCTTTTCTCATTACGATCAATATTTCCTTCATTTTGATGCTCCTTTTCTCGTTATGATCAACATTTCCTTCGTTTCGATGCATATTTCCTTTATTTTGATGCTCATATTATAATATCTTAGCCTAACTAGATTATTTTTTTTAGAAAGCCCAAAACCTATTTATTTATTTTTGGCCCAAGTTGACCTAGATTTGTTTTTAAAGCCCAAAACCTATTTATTTATTTTTGGCCCAAGTTGACCTAGATTTGTTTTTAGAGTCCAAAACCTATTTATTTATTTATTTGGCCCAAGTCCAGCCCACTTAAATGGCATAACATGGAAATAAGCCCAGCCCATTCTAATAGCCTCAACACATATAAAAAAAAGAAAAGAAAGAAAGAAGAGTACGGGAGAAGAAAAGTGAGAAGAACAAAAGAGGGGAAAGAAGAGAGTGAAGAGGAGAAACCCTTGTTGATCAAATTCTCCCTTACAACCCTCATCCTAGGTGGTTTCTAAGTTGTTTTGAGGTAAGTAATAGGTTAATTAAGCTTCCTTTCTCCAAGATTTTGTGATTTTGTTGGGTTTTCTTCCTTATATGAGGAAATTCGTAGCTACTGTTCGAACTACTTTCGACATAGCTATTGATCTCTGAAATTTGTAAACTCAATTTCTATACGTAGCTGAACTCGTTAGCTTTCTGTAGCCACCTGAAACGCCTCCATCCGATTTTTCTACAATTAGTTATGATTTTTCTCGTAAACTGCTGCTAGGTAATTCGCAGCTGCTGTTCGAACTGATTTTGACATAGCTACTGACCTCAGAAGTTTACAAACTCAATTTCTGTATGTAGCTGAACTTGTTAGCTTTCTGTAACCACTTGAAACTCCTTAATTCGATCTTTCTACAATTAGTTATGATTTTTCTTGTAAACTGCCGCTAGCTGGAAAATTTCAGAATATTTATGTCGAATTCAAATTTATTTCCTATCGTTTTGTTTAAGAAATGATCTGAAACGGGTTATGTGAGATTGGGAGATGATGTTGAGGAGATACGGGCTGTTCTTATTTAATATCGACTCGCTCAAGCTCGATTAAGATTTATTTTGACAATGAAAGACGATGTTACTGCTAATAGTTAGTTATATTTGATTTGTCTTTAATTGCTCATCTCCTTTCTAGGTAAAGAACCATCGACGAAGGGCAAAGGACCTACTTCAGACTCCGGAGAGAGTTAATCACTTCCTTGTGAGTTGATAATTCGGGAACGCCTTCTCTTGTGGGAAGTGTGGACCCTCGTTAAATTTGCATTCATTTTATTTTTAGTTAATTGATAACAAAATTATTTTGGTAGTGTGTTATGTGGTAAAGAGTCTGATTGGCTCGATTGTTCTAGTTAGAGCCTGATTGGCCTAAGATGGTCCATTGATTATCTTATATTATTTCATATGGGTATTGTTGATTTTTAACTTATGTTGAAGAGCCTTGCCGGCTCGATATTTGATAGTCTTTATTGCGAATTATTTGCAGATTGATTTCTGGTTATTCATGTGTGCCATTTAGACTCTAACTTGAGTCGTTATTCATCTTATGATGCATATGCATATGTATACCTGGTACCAAGGTTAAGTAGCCCGAATTGGTCACGGTTCGGGTGAGTTTGAGCGACATTGATTAAGTAGCCCGAATTGTCGCGGTTCGGGTGAGTTAGAGTGACAATCAAGTTGCCCATGGCTTGGCAAACCCGGGTGAGTTAGATCTAACGGGGCACCTGTCCATTTGCCAAATACTCATACTTTGGAAGGTGATCGTTAGATGAATCAGTCTATTGTAGGCTCAGCCAACGTCACCGGTGTGGACATGCATGTCATATATGTTTATATATTTTCATTTCAAGTATTCACATCGATATTGAATTGTGAACTTTAGCATTTGGCATGTTGAGAAAGAACATTAATGTGCATTTTATCTAGAGTAACGGTGACGGGCTCGGACTGACTCTCGACGGAGAGATCAGTTTGAGGAGGATATTGGCTACCCACGCGTCTTTTATGTGATAACATCTTGTTTGAACTAATTGTGTATTTGTAAATGCATTCAAAGGTTGTATTTTTGTTAAGTTGTATATTAAGTAAACATAATAATTGATGTGGAACGAAATATTGGATTTTATGTTATGAACCGCGAGTGGGAGTACATGCTTCGTATAAGGGTTGGGGTGACCGGCTTATCACCTCACTGAGCTAGTGGTTTTGCTCACCCCCATCATTTCCTTCCTTTTCAGGCTGTTGATATCGTTTTGGTTGGAGGTTTGCCTATCGTTTGCTCATCATTCGATCGGGGTTTTGGGTACTTTCTCTTTTATGTAAATTGACGGATCCATTGGCGAGATTGTATATTTTATATTTTGTGATCCCCCTTGATGTTCTTTTTGTACTTTCGCGATGTTATATCGCTCATGTATATTTTCTTCAAACTAAGTTACATCGTGGTATTTTGTACCTTTGTAAATCCTTGTTGATACTTTATGTAATGATGTCCTTGGGTTGTACCCGTAGTTATCAGTTGTTCAATTCTACAGGTACTTGATAGCAAGCCTTACGTTTTCTATAAACTATGTGGAGTGGAGTGCACCCATTTCACGAAATTTATGGTTAACGTGGTGGTTGTCGCGTTCCGCCTGCGGGTTGGGGCGTGACAACTTTCTTGGTATCAGAGCCTGGTTATATGATTCTCATTCTTTTTGAGTCGAGCTAATGGATCCAATTTTGTTTCTATGTCATCCTAAGGTATCGTATTACCTTAATGTTGACCTTGCATTTTTTTTCCCTTCTTTCTTTCAGTCATTATGGCACCTCCAGTTCGTCGTCGAGGTCGAGGACACGTTCCTCGTGATCCTCCGAGTCCTCTACTCTCTTCTGTTCCTCGTGGACCTCGAGGACATGTTTCTTCTGATCATGTTGTTCATCCGACATTTACAGACCCTATCAATTCTGATCATAGGGTGCCGGTTACCCAGGTAGAGCAACCACGGGCCCAGTTGCGTGTTGAGCACATGATGACCCCAGAGCAGTACCAGTTGTATTATGATCACATCCGAGTACATGGTGTTCCACCACCTACGACGGCTTCTACGACTACAACTGTCACTGAGGATGTTCTTCGCGCTAATGCACCAATTCGACCTACATCTCATGTACCAGTTTCTACTCCAGAAATGGCTTTAGTAGGTCCTACTTCTCGAGGTGCACTTTTTATACCTGATTTGGTGAAAGCAGTTGAAAACATGGGGACTTCAAAATTTGACGGTACAAGAGATGCTTCTAAAGCGGGGGCATGGTTAAAGGAGATTACAGAGACCTTTGACACTTTGATGATTGAAGAATGTTATCGTGTGGTCATTGCGACCAAGCTATTAGGCCCAGACGCACGACGATGGTGGCATAATCTAAAAGAGACATCTTCGGTTACTATTACGTGGGCTATCTTTGTGGAACGATTCAAAGATCGATACTTCTCTCAGCACATCAAGGATCAGAAGAGAAAGGAGTTCTTCAACCTCTTTCAAGGCACTATGTCGGTTGTGGAGTATGAAAGCAAATTTCTGGAATTGCGAGAATTCGCTCCTGAGTCATATACGACGAGAGACTTATGCAAGAGATTTGAAGATGGTCTTAATCTAAATATTCGAGATCGCATCAAGTCCGGAGACAAGTACGAAAGTCTTGACGAGCTTGTAGAAGAAGCCCTGAGGGTAGAAAGTTTAGTTCAGGCGAGATATAAGCTTGCAGAACGATCTCAAAAGAAAAGGCAAGGGAGCGCATTTCCAGGAAATGCATCGAAGGTGTATAGGGGTGTGGGATCTTCGCGTGGCGCACCAAGTTCAGTGTCTATTAGTTTTCCTCAACCTCGGGAGCAGTTTAGTAGAGGCGGGAGCAATGTCTCGAGATCGGTTGGTGAAAATCGCAAGTGCCAGAATTGCTTAAAGTATCATGACGGCCCCTGTAAGGCTCCTCAAGTATGTTTTCAGTGTCGACAGCCGGGGCATATGCGAAGTTCTTGTCCTCAACTTATGGGAGCGAACAGTCAGAGTTCTGGTCAGCCTCGTGGTAGACTAACATATTCTACACCCAGAGATACTCGATCTGCAGCTACCAGAGTGCCTGATGCCTCAAGAGGCCCTAGTACTCGATCACCTATGCAAGGAAGGAATCAAACTAGAGTATTTCATATTTCCCAGGAAGAGGCTCGCTCAGATCCGAAGGTTGTGACAGGTAATTTATAATCTGAGTATTTTCACATGTTAGATCTAACCCCGCCTTGTTATGCCACTTGATTACAAATAAAACATTCGTAAGAAATTTTATCTTTCCGAATTTTTAAATCATAATCTCACCTAATATTGCTTCTTTAGGCCATGTGTTTGTGGGAGACCATCAGGTCTACACTTTATTTGACCCAGGTTCTGATAGATCTTATATTCGGGATGATCTTACTGCGATCTTAGATTATCCTATCTCTCATTTGTCACCTGAAATCATAGTTCATACCCCTCTTGGAGAGCGTCTAATTCGTGATTCGGTGTTTCTTGGTTGTCCATTGAAGATCAAAGATGTCATTCTAGAGGCTGAATTGATACCATTGCCTTTGATTGATCTCGATGTTATTCTTGGCATGGATTGGCTTTCTTCTCATCATGCAATTCTCGACTGCCACGAGAAGCTTGTTATTTTTCATAGACCAGGATTCTCAGAACTTGTTTTTGAAGGTGAACTTCAAACGAGATCCCTTTCTTTTATTTCAATGTTGACTGCGCATAAATTAATACGTAAGGGTTGTGAGGCATTCTTGGCATTTGTCGTCGATAATTCTCTTTCTGAGACTAAACTAGATGACATCCCGATCGCTAATGAATTTCCTGATGTCTTTCCCGAAGACTTACCAGGACAGCCTCCGAATCGAGAGATCGATTTTTCCATTGACGTACTTCCTGGAATCACACCTATATCGATTACTCCATATCGAATGTCGCCAGCTGAGCTCAAGGAACTCCAGAAACAACTTGGAGAATTATTGGAGAAGGGATTCATACGACCTAGCACATCTCCTTGGGGTGCTCCAGTTCTTTTTGTCAAGAAGAAAGATGGATCATTTCGCCTATGTGTCGACTACCGTCAATTGAACAAGGTGACAATCAAGAACAAATATCCTCTTCCGAGAATCGATGATCTATTTGATCAATTGCAAGGAGCAACTGTGTTCACAAAAATTGATTTGCGGTCTGGTTATCACCAACTCAAGATTAGGGAATCTGATATCCCTAAGTCTGCTTTTCGAACCAGATACGGTCATTTTGAATTCTGTGTTATGCCTTTTGGACTCACAAATGCTCCTGCAGCTTTTATGGATCTTATGAATCGGGTCTTTCGGCCGTATTTAGATATGTTTGTCATCATTTTCATTGATGACATTCTTATTTATTCTAAATCAGATGACGAGCATTCTCATCATCTAAGAATTGCTCTGAACATTCTTAGAGAAAATCAGCTTTATGCTAAATTTTCGAAGTGTGAATTTTGGCTTCGTGAGGTAAGCTTTTTGGGTCATCACATTTCTAAAGAAGGAATCTACGTCGATCCAGTGAAGATTCAAGCTATACTAGATTGGGAGCATCCAAAGAACGTGACAGAGATTCGTAGTTTTCTGGGATTAGCTGGATATTATCGACGGTTTGTCAAAGACTTTTCGTTGTTGGCTTCATCTTTGACTAAATTGACTCGGAAAGGGGTAAAATTTGAATGGAGTGAAGAATGCGAGGAAGCATTTCAAGAATTGAAAAGACGACTTGTTTCAGCTCCTATTCTTGCTTTGCCAGACCCAGCGATTGGAGAATTTACCATTTATAGCGACGCCTCGAGACAAGGATTAGGATGTGTTCTCATGCAAGAAGGAAAGGTTATTGCCCACGCTTCAAGGCAATTGAAGAAGAACGAAGAAAATTATCCTACACACGATTTAGAGTTGGCTGCAATCGTCTTTGCATTGAAGATCTGGAGACATTATCTGTATGGTGCCACTTGTCGAGTTTTCACTGATCACAAGAGCTTAAAGTATATCACCACACAAAAGGAGCTCAACCTCAGGCAAAGGCGATGGATGGAGTTGATTAGTGACTATGACTTAGTCATCGATTATCATCCTGGCAAGGCGAACGTTGTTGCAGATGCTCTGAGTAGAAAGTCTTCTACCTCACTTGCTTCGATTCAATCTTTTTATCTTCCTATGTTGGAGCAATTTAAATCTTTACACATTTCGCTCGATTGTGAAAAGTCTAATGATTACGCCTTAATTGCCAAATTTGAGGTTAGACCTACCTTGTTCGAGCAAATTCGAGAAAGACAATCACACGATGTTCATTTACAACAAAAGATGGTGAAGCTAAATCAAGGAAAAGAACCAGAATTTCAAATTCGGGATGACGGACTCCTTACTTTTAAAAATCGTGTTTGTGTTCCATCAGAACTTGATGTTCGTAGAGCTATTCTTGAGGAAGCCCATTCTTCAGCCTATGCTATGCATCCTGGTAGTACCAAAATTTACAGAACACTTCGGGAGCATTATTGGTGGCCAGGTATGAAACGGGACATTGCTGAATTTGTATCAAAGTGCTTATCATGCCAACAGATTAAAGCGGAACACCAAAAACCAGCCGGCATGCTTCAACCACTACCTATTCCTGAGTGGAAATGGGAGAACATCACGATGGATTTTGTTTCCAGGTTACCTCGAACCCAAAAGGGTCATGACTCAATCTGGGTCATTGTCGATCGTCTGACGAAATCGGCACATTTCCTTCCAGTGCATACCAACGAATCTTTAGAGAAACTTGCCAAGTTATATGTCGATGAGATCGTGAGATTGCACGGAGTACCAGTGTCAATCATATCTGATCGTGATCCAAGATTCACTTCCCGTTTTTGGCCTAGTCTGCAGAAAGCGCTAGGTACAAAATTACTATTCAGTACCTCGTTTCATCCACAGACTGATGGACAGTCAGAGAGAACTATACAGACACTAGAAGACATGTTACGTGCAGTGGTGTTGAATTTAGGAGGTAGCTGGGATAAGTACGTGACTTTGGTGGAGTTCGCTTATAACAACAGTTATCATTCAAGCATTGGAATGCCCCCGTACGAAGCTCTGTATGGCCGAAAGTGTCGAACACCCCTCTTTTGGGATGAGGTTGGCGAGAGACAAATCGAACAAGTAGAGCTTATCGAAGATGCGAAGGAAAAAATACAACTTATTCGAGACAGACTTAAGGCAGCGCAAGATCGACAAAAAAGCTACGCAGATAATAGGAGGCGCGATTTGGAGTTTAATGAAGGAGATAAAGTTTTTCTAAAAGTTTCTCCGTGGAAGGGCGTGTTACGATTTCGCCGTCGAGGAAAGTTAAGTCCAAGGTATATTGGCCCATTTACGATCGTGCAAAGGATTGGTCGTGTCGCGTATCGACTTGAGCTACCATCCGAATTGTCAAAGATTCACGATGTTTTCCATGTCTCTATGCTTAGAAAATATGAACCCGATCCTTCGCACGTGCTCGAATATCCCCCAGTTGTATTAAAGGAGAATCTATCATACGAAGTACAACCTGTTCAAATTGTAGATCGCCGAGAGAAAATGCTTCGTAATAAATCCATTCCTATGGTGAGAGTTCTATGGAGAAGTGATCGAATTGAAGAAGAAACGTGGGAACCAGAGTTAGTCATGCGTCAACAACATCCACATCTCTTTTCATCTACGTTTACGTTTCGAGGACGAAACTTTTTAGAGGAGGGGATACTTTATAATATCTTAGCCTAACTAGATTATTTTTTTTAGAAAGCCCAAAACCTATTTATTTATTTTTGGCCCAAGTTGACCTAGATTTGTTTTTAAAGCCCAAAACCTATTTATTTATTTTTGGCCCAAGTTGACCTAGATTTGTTTTTAGAGCCCAAAACCTATTTATTTATTTATTTGGCCCAAGTCCAGCCCACTTAAATGGCATAACATGGAAATAAGCCCAGCCCATTCTAATAGCCTCAACACATATAAAAAAAAGAAAAGAAAGAAAGAAGAGTACGGGAGAAGAAAAGTGAGAAGAACAAAAGAGGGGAAAGAAGAGAGTGAAGAGGAGAAACCCTTGTTGATCAAATTCTCCCTTACAACCCTCATCCTAGGTGGTTTCTAAGTTGTTTTGAGGTAAGTAATAGGTTAATTAAGCTTCCTTTCTCCAAGATTTTGTGATTTTGTTGGGTTTTCTTCCTTATATGAGGAAATTCGTAGCTACTGTTCGAACTACTTTCGACATAGCTATTGATCTCTAAAATTTGTAAACTCAATTTCTATACGTAGCTGAACTCGTTAGCTTTCCGTAGCCACCTGAAACGCCTCCATCCGATTTTTCTACAATTAGTTATGATTTTTCTCGTAAACTGCTGCTAGGTAATTCGCAGCTGCTGTTCGAACTGATTTTGACATAGCTACTGACCTCAGAAGTTTACAAACTCAATTTCTGTATGTAGCTGAACTTGTTAGCTTTCTGTAACCACTTGAAACTCCTTAATTCGATCTTTCTACAATTAGTTATGATTTTTCTTGTAAACTGCCGCTAGCTGGAAAATTTCAGAATATTTATGTCGAATTCAAATTTATTTCCTATCGTTTTGTTTAAGAAATGATCTGAAACGGGTTATGTGAGATTGGGAGATGATGTTGAGGAGATACGGGCTGTTCTTATTTAATATCGACTCGCTCAAGCTCGATTAAGATTTATTTTGACAATGAAAGACGATGTTACTGCTAATAGTTAGTTATATTTGATTTGTCTTTAATTGCTCATCTCCTTTCTAGGTAAAGAACCATCGACGAAGGGCAAAGGACCTACTTCAGACTCCGGAGAGAGTTAATCACTTCCTTGTGAGTTGATAATTCGGGAACGCCTTCTCTTGTGGGAAGTGTGGACCCTCGTTAAATTTGCATTCATTTTATTTTTAGTTAATTGATAACAAAATTATTTTGGTAGTGTGTTATGTGGTAAAGAGTCTGATTGGCTCGATTGTTCTAGTTAGAGCCTGATTGGCCTAAGATGGTCCATTGATTATCTTATATTATTTCATATGGGTATTGTTGATTTTTAACTTATGTTGAAGAGCCTTGCCGGCTCGATATTTGATAGTCTTTATTGCGAATTATTTGCAGATTGATTTCTGGTTATTCATGTGTGCCATTTAGACTCTAACTTGAGTCGTTATTCATCTTATGATGCATATGCATATGTATACCTGGTACCAAGGTTAAGTAGCCCGAATTGGTCACGGTTCGGGTGAGTTTGAGCGACATTGATTAAGTAGCCCGAATTGTCGCGGTTCGGGTGAGTTAGAGTGACAATCAAGTTGCCCATGGCTTGGCAAACCCGGGTGAGTTAGATCTAACGGGGCACCTGTCCATTTGCCAAATACTCATACTTTGGAAGGTGATCGTTAGATGAATCAGTCTATTGTAGGCTCAGCCAACGTCACCGGTGTGGACATGCATGTCATATATGTTTATATATTTTCATTTCAAGTATTCACATCGATATTGAATTGTGAACTTTAGCATTTGGCATGTTGAGAAAGAACATTAATGTGCATTTTATCTAGAGTAACGGTGACGGGCTCGGACTGACTCTCGACGGAGAGATCAGTTTGAGGAGGATATTGGCTACCCACGCGTCTTTTATGTGATAACATCTTGTTTGAACTAATTGTGTATTTGTAAATGCATTCAAAGGTTGTATTTTTGTTAAGTTGTATATTAAGTAAACATAATAATTGATGTGGAACGAAATATTGGATTTTATGTTATGAACCGCGAGTGGGAGTACATGCTTCGTATAAGGGTTGGGGTGACCGGCTTATCACCTCACTGAGCTAGTGGTTTTGCTCACCCCCATCATTTCCTTCCTTTTCAGGCTGTTGATATCGTTTTGGTTGGAGGTTTGCCTATCGTTTGCTCATCATTCGATCGGGGTTTTGGGTACTTTCTCTTTTATGTAAATTGACGGATCCATTGGCGAGATTGTATATTTTATATTTTGTGATCCCCCTTGATGTTCTTTTTGTACTTTCGCGATGTTATATCGCTCATGTATATTTTCTTCAAACTAAGTTACATCGTGGTATTTTGTACCTTTGTAAATCCTTGTTGATACTTTATGTAATGATGTCCTTGGGTTGTACCCGTAGTTATCAGTTGTTCAATTCTACAGGTACTTGATAGCAAGCCTTACATTTTCTATAAACTATGTGGAGTGGAGTGCACCCATTTCACGAAATTTATGGTTAGCGTGGCGGTTGTCGCGTTCCGCCTGCGGGTTGGGGCGTGACACATATTCTCGTTACAATCAATATTTCCTTCGTTTTGATGCATATTTACTTCATTTTGATGCTCCTTTTCTTGTTACGATCAATATTTCATTCGTTCCGATGCAGATTTCCTTCTTTCTGAAGCTCGTTTTCTCATTACGATCAATATTACCTTCGTTTCGATGCATATTTTCTTCATTTTGATGCTCCTTTTCTCGTTACGATCAATATCTCCTTTGTTTTGATGCATATTTCCCTCTTTTTGATGTTCATTTTCTCGTTACGATCAATATTTCCTTCATTTCGATGCATATTTCCTTCATTTTGATGCACTTTTTCTAGTTACGATCAATATTTCCTTCATTCGATGCATATTTACTTCATTTTGATGCTCATTTTCTTGTTACGATCAACATTTCATTCATTTCGATGTAGATTTCCTTCTTTTTTAGGCTCGTTTTTTCATTATTATCAATGTTTCCTTTGTTTTGATGCATATTTTCATTCATTTTGATGCTCCTTTTCTCATTACGATCAACATTTCCTTCATTTTGATGCATATTTACTTCATTTTAATGCTCATTTTCTCATTATGATCAATATTTCCTTCGTTTTGATGCATATTTCCTTAATTTTGATGCTCCTTTTCTTGTTTCGATCAATATTTCATTGGTTTCGATGCAGATTTCCCTCTTTTTGATGCTCATTTTCTCGTTATGATCAATGTTTCCTTTCTTTCGATGCATATTTCCTTCTTTTTGATGCTCATATTCTCGTTACGATCAATATTTCCTTCGTTACGATGCATATTTTTTTATTTTGATGCTCATTTTTTTGTTACGATCAACATTTCATTCGTTTTGATGCAAATTTTCTTCTTTTTGATGCTCGTTTTCTCATTACGATCAATATTTCCTTAGTTTCGATGCATATTTGCTTCGTTTTGATTCTCATTTTCTCGTTACGATCAATATTACCTTAGTTTCGATGCATATTTCCTTCATTTCGATGCTCCTTTTCTCGTTACGATCAACATTTCATTCGTTTCGATGCAGATTTCCTTCTTTTTGATGCTCGTTTTCTCGTTATGATCAATATTTCCTCGTTTTGATGAATATTTCCTTAATTTTAATGTTTATTTTCTCGTTACGATCATTATTTCCTTCGTTTCGATGCATATTTCCTTTATTTTGATGCTACTTTTCTTGTTACGATCAATATTTCATTAGTTTTGATGCAGATTTCTTTTTTTTATGCTCATTTTCTCGTTATGATCAATATTTCCTTTGTTTCGATTCATATTTTCTTCGTTTTGATGCACATTTTCTCATTACGATCAGCATTTCCTTCGTTTCGATGAATATTTCCATCATTTTGATGCTCCTTTTCTCGTTACGATCAACATTTCCATCTTTTCGATGCATATTTCCTTCATTTTGATGCTCCTTTTCTCGTTACGATCAACATTTCCTTTGTTTCGACGCATATTTCCTTCATTTTGATGCTCCTTTTCTCGTTACGATCGACATTTCCTTCATTTTGATGCATATTTCCTTCATTTTGATGCTCCTTTTCTCATTACGATCAACATTTCCTTCGTTTCGATGAATATTTCCTTCATTTTAATTCTCATTTTCTCGATACGATCAACATTTCCTTCGTTTTGATGCATATTTCCTAAATTTTGATGCTCCTTTTCTCGTTACGATCAACATTTCCTTCATTTTGATGCATATTTCCTTCATTTTGATGCTCCTTTTCTCATTACGATCAACATTTCCTTCGTTTCGATGAATATTTTCTTCATTTTAATTATGATTTTCTCGATACGATCAACATTTCCTTCGTTTCGATGCATATTTCCTTCATTTTGATGCTCTTTTTCTTGTTACGATCAACATTTCATTCGTTTCAATGCAGATTTAGTTCTTTTTGATGCTCGTTTTCTCATTACGATCAATATTTCCTTGGTTTCGATGCATATTTCCTTCGTTTTGATTCTCATTTTCTCGTTACGATCAATATTACCTTAGTTTCGATGCATATTTCCTTCATTTTGATGCTCCTTTTCTCGTTACCATCAACATTTCATTCGTTTCGATGCAGATTTCCTTCTTTTTGATGCTTGTTTTCTCGTTATGATCAATATATTCTTTGTTTCGATGAATATTTCCTTAATTTTAATGCTTATTTTCTCGTTACGATCAATATTTCCTTCGTTTCGATGCATATTTCCTTTATTTTGATGCTACTTTTCTTGTTATGATCAATATTTCATTAGTTTCAATGCAGATTTCTTTCTTTTTGATACTCGTTTTCTTGTTATGATCAATATTTACTTTGTTTCGATTCATATTTTCTTCGTTTTGATGCTCCTTTTCTCATTACGATCAGCATTTCCTTCGTTTCGATGAATATTTCCTATATTTTGATGCTCCTTTTCTCATTACGATCAATATTTCCTTCATTTCGATGCATATTTCCTTCATTTTGATGCTCCTTTTCTCGTTATGATCAACATTTCCTTCGTTTCGATGCATATTTCCTTTATTTTGATGCTCATATTCTCGTTACAATCAATATTTCCTTCGTTTTGATGCATATTTACTTCATTTTGATGCTCCTTTTCTTGTTACGATCAATATTTCATTCGTTCCGATGCAGATTTCCTTCTTTCTGAAGCTCGTTTTCTCGTTACGATCAATATTACCTTCGTTTCGATGCATATTTCCTTCATTTTGATGCTCCTTTTCTCATTACGATCAATATTTCCTTTGTTTTGATGCATAATTCCCTCTTTTTGATGTTCATTTTCTCGTTACGATCAATATTTCCTTCGTTTCGATGCATATTTCCTTCATTTTGATGCACTTTTTCTAGTTACGATCAGTATTTCCTTCATTCGATGCATATTTACTTCATTTTGATGCTCATTTTCTTGTTACGATCAACATTTCATTCATTTCGATGTAGATTTCCTTCTTTTTTAGGCTCGTTTTTCATTATTATCAATGTTTCCTTTGTTTTGATGCATATTTTCATTCATTTTGATGCTCCTTTTCTCATTACGATCAACATTTCCTTCATTTTGATGCATATTTACTTCATTTTAATGCTCATTTTCTCATTATGATCAATATTTCCTTCGTTTTGATGCATATTTCCTTAATTTTGATGCTCCTTTTCTTGTTTCGATCAACATTTCATTCGTTTCGATGCAGATTTCCCTCTTTTTTATGCTCATTTTCTCGTTATGATCAATGTTTCATTTGTTTCGATGCATATTTCCCTCTTTTTGATGCTCATATCGTTACGATCAATATTTCCTTCATTTTGATGCATATTTACTTCATTTTGATGCTCCTTTTCTTGTTACGATCAACATTTCATTCGTTTCGATGTAGATTTTCTTCTTTTTGATGCTCGTTTTCTCGTTACGATCAATATTTCCTGTTTCGATGCAAATTTCCTTCATTTTGAATCTTATTTTCTCGTTACGATCAATATTACCTTCGTTTCGATGCATATTTCCTTTATTTTGATGCTCCTTTTCTCGTTACGATCAATTTTTTCTTTGTTTTGATGCATATTTCCCTCATTTTGATGCTCATTTTCTCGTTACGATCAATATTTCCTTCGTTTCGATGCGTATTTCCTTCATTTTGATGCACTTTTTCTAGTTACGATCATCATTTCTTTCATTTCGATGCATATTTACTTCATTTTGATGCCCATTTTCTTGTTATGATCAATATTTCCTTCGTTTCGATGCAATTTACTTTATTTTGATGCTCATTTTCTTGTTACGATCAATATTTCATTCGTTTTGATGCAAATTTTCTTCTTTTTGATGCTCGTTTTCTCATTACGATCAATATTTTCTTGGTTTCGATGC
Source organism: Pogostemon cablin (assembly GCA_023678885.1). Taxonomy (NCBI): domain Eukaryota; kingdom Viridiplantae; phylum Streptophyta; class Magnoliopsida; order Lamiales; family Lamiaceae; genus Pogostemon; species Pogostemon cablin. Next base: position 79,302 of record JAHCLQ010000841.1, read on the forward strand.
ATATTTCCTTCGTTTTGATTCTCATTTTCTCGTTACGATCAATATTACCTTAGTTTTGATGCATATTTTCTTTATTTTGATGCTTCTTTTCTCGTTACGATCAACATTTCATTCATTTCGATGCAGATTTCCCTCTTTTTGATGCTCATTTTCTCGTTATGATCAAGTTTCCTTTATTTCGATGCATATTTCCTTCTTTTTGATGCTCATATTCTCATTACGATCAATATTTCCTTCATTTTGATGCATATTTACGTCATTTTGATGCTCCTATTCTTGTTACGGTCAACATTTCATTCGTATCGATGCAGATTTTCTTCTTTTTGAAGCTCGTTTTCTCGTTACGATCATTATTTCTTGTTTCGATGCATATTTCCTTCATTTTGAATGTTATTTTCTCTTTACGATCAATATTACCTTCATTTCGATGCATATTTCCTTCATTTTGATTCTCCTTTTCTCGTTACGATCAACATTTCCTTTGTTTTGATGCATATTTCCCTCATTTTGATGCTCATTTTCTCGTTACGATCAATATTTCCTTCGTTTCGATGCATATTTCCTTCATTATGATGCACTTTTTCTAGTTACGATCAGCATTTCCTTCATTTTGATGCATATTTACTTCATTTTGATGCTCCTATTCTTGTTACGATCAACATTTCATTCGTTTCGATGCAGATTTCTTTCTTTTTGAAGCTCGTTTTATCGTTATGATCAATATTTCCTGTTTCGATGCATATTTCCTTCATTTTGAATCTTATTTTCTCGTTACGATCAATATTACCTTCGTTTCGATGCATATTTCCTTCAATTTGATGCTTCTTTTCTCGTTACGATCAACATTTCCTCTGTTTTGATGTATATTTCCCTCATTTTGATGCTCATTTTCTCGTTACGATTAATATTTCTTTCGTTGCGATGCATATTTCCTTCATTATGATGTACTTTTTATAGTTACGATCAGCATTTCCTTCATTTCGATGAATATTTACTTCATTTTGATACTCATTTTCTTGTTACGATCAACATTTCATTGGTTTCGATGCAGATTTCCTTCTTTTTTAGGCTCGTTTTCTCTTTATTATCATTGTTCCCCTTGTTTCGATGCATATTTTCACATTTTGATGCTCCTTTTCTCATTACGATCAATATTTCCTTCGTTTTGATACATATTTCCTTCATTTTGATGCTCCTTTTCTCGTTACGATCAACATTTCATTCGTTTCGATGCAGATTTCCTTCTTTTTCATGCTCGTTTTTTCGTTATGATAAATATTTCCTCATTTCGATAAATATTTCCTTAATTTTAATGTTTATTTTCTCGTTACGATTAATATTTCCTTCGTTTCGATGCATATTTTCTTTATTTTGAAGCTACTTTTCTTGTTACGATCAATATTACATTAGTTTCGATGCAAATTTCTTTCTTTTTGATGCTCGTTTTCTCGTTATGATCAATATTTCCTTTGTTTCGATTCATATTTTCATCGTTTAGATGCTCCTTTTCTCATTACGATCAGCATTTCCTTCATTTCGATGAATATTTCCTTCATTTTGATGCTTCTTTTCTCGTTATGATCAACATTTCCTTCATTTCGATGCATATTTCTTTCATTTTGATGCTCCTTTTCTCGTTACGATCAATATTTCCTTCGTTTCGACGTATATTTCCTTCATTTTGATGCTATATTCTCGTTACAATCAATATTTCCTTCGTTTTTATGCATATTTACTTCATTTTGATGCTCCTTTTCTTGTTACGATCAATATTTCATTCGTTTCGATGCAGATTTCCTTCTTTTTGAAGCTCATTTTCTCGTTATGATCTATATTTCCTTTGTTTCGATGTATATTTCCTTCACTTTGAATCTTATTTTCTCGTTACGATCAATATTACCTTTGTTTCGAGGCATATTTCCTTCATTTTGATGCTCCTTTTCTCGTTACGATCAATATTTCCTTTGTTTTGATGCATATTTCCCTCATTTTGATGCTCATTTTCTCGTTACGATCAATAATTCCTTCATTTCGATGCATATTTTCTTCATTTTGATGCACTTTTACTAGTTACGATCAGCATTTCCTTCATTTCGATGCATATTTACTTCATTTTGATGTTCATTTTCTTGTTACGATCAACATTTCACTCATTTTGATGCAGATTTCTTTATTTTTGAGGCTCGTTTTCTCATTATTATCAATGTTTCCTTTGTTTCGATGCATATTTTCATTCATTTTGATGCTCCTTTTCTCATTACGATCAATATTTCCTTCATTTTGATGCATATTTCCTTAATTTTGATGCTCCTTTTCTTGTTTCGATCAACATTTCATTGGTTTCGATGCAGATTTCCCTCTTTTTGATGCTCATTTTCTCGTTATGATCAATGTTTCCTTTCTTTCGATGCATATTTCCTTCTTTTTGATGCTCATATTCTCGTTACGATCAATATTTCCTTCGTTTCGATGCATTTTTTTTATTTTGATGCTCATTTTCTTGTTGCGATCAACATTTCATTCGTTTTGATGCAAATTTTCTGCTTTTTGATACTCGTTTTCTCATTACGATCAATATTTCCTTGGTTTCGATGCATATTTGCTTCGTTTTGATTCTCATTTTCTCGTTACGATCAATATTACCTTAGTTTCGATGCATATTTCCTTCATTTCGATGCTCCTTTTCTCGTTACGATCAACATTTCATTCGTTTCGATGCAGATTTCCTTCTTTTTTATGCTCGTTTTCTCGTTATGATCAATATTTCCTCGTTTTGATGAATATTTCCTTAATTTTAATGTTTATTTTCTCGTTACGATCATTATTTCCTTCGTTTCGATGCATATTTCCTTTATTTTGATGCTACTTTTCTTTTTACGATCAATATTTCATTAGTTTTGATGCAGATTTCTTTTTTTTTTATGCTCATTTTCTCGTTATGATCAATATTTCCTTTGTTTCGATTCATATTTTCTTCGTTTTGATGCACATTTTCTCATTACGATCAGCATTTCCTTCGTTTCGATGAATATTTCCTTCATTTTGATGCTCCTTTTCTCGTTACGATCAACATTTCCATCATTTCGATGCATATTTCCTTCATTTTGATGCTCCTTTTCTCGTTACGATCAACATTTCCTTTGTTTCGACGCATATTTCCTTCATTTTGATGCTCCTTTTCTCGTTACGATCAACATTTCCTTCATTTTGATGCATATTTCCTTCATTTTGATGCTCCTTTTCTCATTACGATCAATATTTCCTTCGTTTCGATGAATATTTCCTTCATTTTAATTCTCATTTTCTCGATACGATCAACATTTCCTTCGTTTCGATGCATATTTCCTAAATTTTGATGCTCCTTTTCTCGTTACAATCAACATTTCCTTCATTTTGATGCATATTTCCTTCATTTTGATGCTCCTTTTCTCATTACGATCAACATTTCCTTCGTTTCGATGAATATTTTCTTCATTTTAATTCTGATTTTCTCGATACGATCAACATTTCCTTCGTTTCGATGCATATTTCCTTCATTTTGATGCTCTTTTTCTTGTTACGATCAACATTTCATTCGTTTCGATGCAAATTTACTTCTTTTTTATGCTCGTTTTCTCATTACGATCAATATTTCCTTGGTTTCGATGCATATTTCCTTCGTTTTGATTCTCATTTTCTCGTTACGATCAATATTACCTTAGTTTCGATGCATATTTCCTTCATTTTGATACTCCTTTTCTCGTTACCATCAACATTTCATTAGTTTCGATGCAGATTTCCTTCTTTTTGATGCTTGTTTTCTCGTTATGATCAATATATCCTTTGTTTCGATGAATATTTCCTTAATTTTAATGCTTGTTTTCTCGTTACGATCAATATTTCCTTCGTTTCGATGCATATTTCCTTTATTTTGATGCTACTTTTCTTGTTATGACCAATATTTCATTAGTTTCAATGCAGATTTCTTTCTTTTTGATACTCGTTTTCTTGTTATTATCAATATTTACTTTGTTTCGATTCATATTTTCTTCGTTTTGATGCTCCTTTTCTCATTACGATCAGCATTTCCTTCGTTTCGATGAATATTTTCTATATTTTGATGCTCCTTTTCTCATTACGATCAACATTTCCTTCATTTCGATGCATATTTCCTTCATTTTGTTGCTCCTTTTCTCGTTATGATCAACATTTCCTTCGTTTCGATGCATATTTCCTTTATTTTGATGCTCATATTCTCGTTACAATCAATATTTCCTTCATTTTGATGCATATTTACTTCATTTTGATGCTCCTTTTCTTGTTACGATCAACATTTCATTCGTTCCGATGCAGATTTCCTTCTTTCTGAAGCTCGTTTTCTCGTTACGATCAATATTACCTTCGTTACGATGCATATTTCCTTCATTTTGATGCTCATTTTCTCGTTACAATCAATATTTCCTTTGTTTTGATGCATATTTCCCTCATTTTGATGCTCATTTTCTCGTTACGATCAATATTTCCTTCGTTTTGATGCATATTTCCTTCATTTTGATGCACTTTTTCTAGTTACGATCAACATTTCCTTCATTCGATGCATATTTACTTCATTTTGATGCTCATTTTCTTGTTAAGATCAACATTTCATTCATTTCGATGCAGATTTCCTTCTTTTTGAGGCTCGTTTTTTCATTATTATAAATGTTTCCTTTGTTTTGATGCATATTTTCATTTATTTTGATGCTCCTTTTCTCATTACGATCAACATTTCCTTAATTTTGATGCATATTTACTTCATTTTAATGCTCATTTTCTCATTATGATCAATATTTCCTTCGTTTTGATACATATTTCCTTAATTTTGATGCTCCTTTTCTTGTTTCGATCAATATTTCATTCGTTTCGATTCAGATTTCCCTCTTTTTGATGCTCATTCTCTCGTTATGATCAATGTTTCCTTTGTTTCGATGCATATTTCCTTCTTTTTGATGCTCATATCGTTACGATCAATATTTCCTTCATTTTGATGCATATTTACTTCATTTTGATGCTCCTTTTCTTGTTACGATCAACATTTCATTCGTTTCGATGCAGATTTTCTTCTTTTTGAAGCTCGTTTTCTCGTTACGATCAATATTTCCTGTTTCAATGCAAATTTCCTTCATTTTGAAACTTATTTTCTCGTTACGATCAATATTACCTTCGTTTCGATGCATATTTCCTTTATTTTGATGCTCCTTTTCTCGTTACGATCAATTTTTTCTTTGTTTTGATGCATATTTCCCTCATTTTGATGCTCATTTTCTCGTTACGATCAATATTTCCTTCATTTCGATGCATATTTCCTTCATTTTGATGCACTTTTTCTAGTTACGACCAGCATTTCTTCCATTTCGATGCATATTTACTTCATTTTGATGCCCATTTTCTTGTTATGATCAATATTTCATTAGTTTCGATTCAGATTTCCTTCTTTTTGAGGCTCGTTTTCTCTTTATTATCAATGTTTCCTTTGTTTCGATGCATATTTTCATTCATTTTGATGCTCCTTTTCTCATTACGAACAACATTTCCTTCGTTTTGATGCATATTTCCTTCATTTTAATGCTCATTTTCTCATTACGATAAATATTTCCTTCGTTTTGATGCATATTTCCTTAATTTTGATTCTCCTTTTCTTCTTTTGATCAACATTTCATTCGTTTCGATGCAGATTTCCCTCTTTTTGATGCTCATTTTCTCGTTATGATCAATGTTTCCTTTGTTTCGATGCATATTTCCTTCTTTTTGATGCTCATATTTTCGTTACGATCAATATTTCCTTTGTTTTGATGTATATTTACTTTATTTTTATGCTCCTTTTCTTGTTACGATCAATATTTCATTCGTTTTGATGCAAATTTTCTTCTTTTTGATGCTCGTTTTCTCATTACGATCAATATTTTCTTGGTTTCGATGCATATTTCCTTCGTTTTGATTCTCATTTTCTCGTTACGATCAATATTACCTTAGTTTTGATGCATATTTTCTTCATTTTGATGCTTCTTTTCTCGTTACGATCAACATTTCATTCGTTTCGATGCAGATTTCCCTCTTTTTTATGCTAATTTTCTCGTTATGATCAATGTTTCCTTTGTTTCGATGCATATTTCCTTCTCTTTGATGCTCATATTCTCATTACGATCAATATTTCCTTCATTTTGATACATATTTAATTTATTTTGATGCTCCTATTCTTGTTACGATCAACATTTCATTCGTTTCGATGCAGATTTTCTTCTTTTTGAAGCTCGTTTTCTCGTTACGATCAATATTTCTTGTTTCGATGCATATTTCCTTCATTTTGAATGTTATTTTCTCGTTACGATCAATATTACCTTCGTTTCGATGCATATTTCCTTTATTTTGATGCTTCTTTTCTCGTTACGATCAATATTTCCTTTGTTTTGATGTATATTTCTCTCATTTTGATGCTCATTTTCTCGTAATGATCAATATTTCTTTCATTTCGATGCATATTTCCTTCATTATGATGCACTTTTTCTAGTTACGATCAGCATTTCCTTCATTTAAATGCATATTTACTTCATTTTGATACTCATTTTCTTGTTACGATCAACATTTCATTCGTTTCGATGCAGATTTCCTTCTTTTTGAGGGTCGTTTTCTCTTTATTATCAATGTTCCCCTTGTTTCGATGCATATTTTCACATTTTGATGCTCCTTTTCTCATTACGATCAATATTTCCTTCGTTTTGATGCATATTTCCTTCATTTTAATGCTCATTTTCTCATTATGATAAATATTTCCTTCGTTTTGATGCATATTTCCTTAATTTTGATGCTCCTTTTCTTGTTTCGATCAACATTTCATTCGTTTCGATGAAGATTTCCCTCTTTTTGATGCTCATTTTATCGTTACGATCAATATTTCCTTCATTTTGATCAATATTTCCTTTGTTTCGATGCATATTTCCTTCTTTTTTATGCTCATATTCTCGTTACGATCAATATTTCCTTCGTTTCGACGCATATTTTTTTATTTTGATGCTCCTTTTCTTGTTACAGTCAACATTTCATTCGTTTTGATGCAGATTTTCTTCTTTTTGATGCTCGTTTTCTCATTACGTTCAATATTTCCTTGGTTTCGATGCATATTTCCTTCGTTTTGATTCTCATTTTCTCGTTACGATCAATATTACCTTAGTTTCGATGCATATTTCCTTCATTTTGATGCTCCTTTTCTCGTTACGATCAACATTTCATTCGTTTCGATGCAGATTTCCTTCTTTTTGATGCTCGTTTTTTCGTTATGAAAAATATTTCCTCGTTTTGATAAATATTTCCTTAATTTTAATGTTTATTTTCTCGTTACGATTAATATTTCCTTCGTTTCGATGCATATTTTCTTTATTTTGATGCTACTTTTCTTGTTACGATCAATATTTCATTAGTTTCGATGCAAATTTCTTTCTTTTTGATGCTCGTTTTCTCGTTATGATCAATATTTCCTTTGTTCTATTCATATTTTCATCGTTTTGATGCTCCTTTTCTCATTACGATCATTATTTCCTTGATTTCGATGAATATTTCCTTCATTTTGATGCTCCTTTTCTCGTTACGATCAACATTTCCTTCATTTCGATGCATATTTCCTTCATTTTGATGCTCCTTTTCTCGTTACGATCAATATTTCCTTCGTTTCGACGTATATTTTCTTCATTTTGATGCTCATATTCTCGTTACAATCAATATTTCCTTCGTTTTTATGCATATTTACTTCATTTTGATGCTCCTTTTCTTGTTACGATCAATATTTCATTCGTTTCGATACAGATTTCCTACTTTTTGAAGCTCATTTTCTCGTTATGATCTATATTTCCTTTGTTTCGATGCATATTTCCTTCACTTTGAATCTTATTTTCTCGTTACGATCAATATTACCTTTGTTTCGAGGCATATTTCCTTCATTTTGATGCTCCTTTTCTCGTTACGATCAATATTTCAATTGTTTTGATGCATATTTCCCACATTTTGATGCTCATTTTCTCGTTACGATCAATAATTCTTTCATTTCGATGCATATTTCCTTCATTTTGATGCAATTTTACTAGTTACGATCAGCATTTCCTTCATTTCGATGCATATTTACTTTATTTTGATGTTCATTTTCTTGTTACGATCAACATTTCATTCGTTTTGATGCAGATTTCTTTATTTTTGAGGCTCGTTTTCTCATTATTATCAATGTTTCCTTTATTTCGATGCATATTTTCATTCATTTTGATGCTCCTTTTCTCATTACGATCAATATTTCCTTCATTTTGATGCATATTTCCTTAATTTTGATGCTCCTTTTCTTGTTTCGATCAACATTTCATTGGTTTCGATGTAGATTTCCCTCTTTTAGATGCTCATTTTCTCGTTATGATCAATGTTTCCTTTCTTTCGATGCATATTTCCTTCTTTTTGATGCTCATATTCTCGTTACGATCAATATTTCCTCCGTTTCGATGCATATTTTTTATTTTGATGCTCATTTTCTTGTTACGATCAACATTTCATTCGTTTCGATGCAGATTTCCTTCTTTTTGATACTCGTTTTCTCATTATGATCAATATTTCCTCGTTTCGATGAATATTTCCTTAATTTTAACGTTTATTTTCTCGTTACGATCACTATTTACTTCGTTTCGATGCATATTTCCTTTATTTTGATGCTACTTTTCTTGTTACGATCAATATTTCATTATTTTTGATGCAGATTTCTTTTTTTTTATGCTCATTTTCTCGTTATGATCAATATTTCCTTTGTTTCGATTCATATTTTCTTCGTTTTGATGCACCTTTTCTCATTACGATCAGCATTTCCTTCGTTTCGATGAATATTTCCTTTATTTTGATGCTCCTTTTCTCGTTACGATCAACATTTCCATCATTTCGATGCATATTTCCTTCATTTTGATGCTCCTTTTCTCGTTACGATCAACATTTTCTTCGTTTCGACGCATATTTCTTTCATTTTGATGCTCCTTTTCTCGTTACGATCAACATTTCCTTCATTTTGATGCATATTTCCTTCATTTTGATGATCCTTTTCTCATTACGATCAACATTTCCTTCATTTCGATGAATATTTACTTCATTTTAATTCTCATTTTCTCGATACGATCAACATTTCCTTCGTTTCGATGCATATTTTCTAAATTTTGATGCTCCTTTTCTCGTTACGATCAACATTTCCTTCATTTTGATGCATATTTCCTTCATTTTGATGCTCCTTTTCTCATTACGATCAACATTTCCTTCGTTTCGATGAATATTTTCTTCATTTTAATTCTGATTTTCTCGATACGATCAACATTTCCTTCGTTTCGATGCATATTTCCTTCATTTTGATGCTCCTTTTCTTGTTACGATCAACATTTCATTCGTTTCAATGCAAATTTACTTCTTTTTTATGCTCGTTTTCTCATTACGATCAATATTTCCTTAGTTTCGATGCATATTTCCTTCGTTTTGATTCTCATTTTCTCGATACGATCAATATTACCTTAGTTTCGATGCATATTTCCTTCATTTTGATGCTCCTTTTCTCGTTACCATCAACATTTCATTCGTTTCGATGCAGATTTCCTTCTTTTTTATGCTTGTTTTCTCGTTATGATCAATATATCCTTTGTTTCGATGAATATTTCCTTAATTTTAATGCTTATTTTCTCGTTACGATCAATATTTCCTTTGTTTCGATGCATATTTCCTTTATTTTGATGCTACTTTTCTTGTTGTGATCAATATTTCATTAGTTTCAATGAAGATTTCTTTCTTTTTGATACTCGTTTTCTTGTTATGATCAATATTTACTTTGTTTCGATTCATATTTTCTTCGTTTTGATGCTCCTTTTCTCATTACGATTAGCATTTCCTTCGTTTCTATGAATATTTTCTATATTTTGATGCTCCTTTTCTCATTACGATCAACATTTCCTTCATTTCGATGCATATTTCCTTCATTTTGTTGCTCATTTTCTCGTTATGATCAACATTTCCTTCGTTTCGATGCATATTTCCTTTATTTTGATGCTCATATTCTCGTTACAATCAATATTTCCTTCGTTTTGATGCATATTTACTTCATTTTGATGCTCCTTTTCTTGTTACGATCAACATTTCATTTGTTCCGATGCAGATTTCCTTCTTTCTGAAGCTCGTTTTCTCGTTACGATCAATATTACCTTCGTTTCGATGCATATTTCCTTCATTTTGATGCTCTTTTTCTCGTTGCAATCAATATTTCCTTTGTTTTGATGCATATTTCCCTCATTTTGATGCTCATTTTCTCGTTACGATCAATATTTCCTTCGTTTTGATGCATATTTCCTTCATTTTGATGCACTTTTTCTAGTTACGATCAACATTTCCTTCATTCGATGCATATTTACTTCATTTTGATGCTCATTTTCTTGTTACGATCAACATTTCATTCATTTCGATGCAGATTTCCTTCTTTTTGAGGATCGTTTTTTCATTATTATAAATGTTTCCTTTGTTTTGATGCATATTTTCATTTATTTTGATGCTCCTTTTCTCATTACGATCAACATTTCCTTCATTTTGATGCATATTTACTTCATTTTAATGCTTATTTTCTCAATATGATCAATATTTCCTTCGTTTTGATACATATTTCCTTAATTTTGATGCTCCTTTTCTTGTTTCGATCAATATTTTATTCGTTTCGATTCAGATTTCCCTCTTTTTGATGCTCATTTTCTCGTTATGATCAATGTTTCCTTTGTTTCGATGTATATTTCCTTCTTTTTGATGCTCATATCATTACGATCAATATTTCCTTCATTTTGATGCATATTTACTTCGTTTTGATGCTCCTTTTCTTGTTACGATCAACATTTCATTCGTTTCGAAGCAGATTTTCTTCTTTTTGAAGCTCGTTTTCTCGTTACGATCAATATTTCCTTCATTTTGAATCTTATTTTCTCGTTACGATCAATATTACCTTCGTTTCGATGCATATTTCCTTTATTTTGATGCTCCTTTTCTCGTTACGATCAATTTTTTCTTTGTTTTGATGCATATTTCCCTCATTTTGATGCTCATTTTCTCGTTTCGATCAATATTTCCTTCATTTCGATGCATATTTCCTTCATTTTGATGCACTTTTTCTAGTTACGACCAGCATTTCTTTCATTTCGATGCATATTTACTTCATTTTGATGCCCATTTTCTTGTTATGATCAATATTTCATTCGTTTCGATGCAGATTTCCTTCTTTTTGAGGCTCGTTTTCTCTTTATTATCAATGTTTCCTTTGTTTCGATGCATATTTCATTCATTTTGATTCTCCTTTTCTCATTATGAACAACATTTCCTTCGTTTTGATGCATATTTCCTTCATTTTAATGCTCATTTTCTCATTACGATAAATATTTCCTTCGTTTTGATGCATATTTCCTTAATTTTGATTCTCCTTTTCTTTTTTCGATCAACATTTCATTCGTTTCGATGCAGATTTCCCTCTTTTTGATGCTCATTTTCTCGTTATGATCAATGTTTCCTTTGTTTCGATGCATATTTCCTTCTTTTTGATGCTCATATTCTCGTTACGATCAATATTTCCTTCGTTTCGATGCATATTTACTTTATTTTGATGCTCCTTTTCTTGTTACGATCAATATTTCATTCGTTTTGATGCAAATTTTCTTCTTTTTGATGCTCGTTTTCTCATTTCGATCAATATTTTCTCGGTTTCGATGCATATTTCCTTCGTTTTGATTCTCATTTTCTCGTTACGATCAATATTACCTTAGTTTTGATGCATATTTTCTTCATTTTGATGCTTCTTTTCTCGTTACGATCAACATTTCATTCGTTTCGATATAGATTTCCCTCTTTTTGATGCTCATTTTCTCGTTATGATCAATGTTTCCTTTGTTTCGATGCATATTTCCTTCTTTTTGATGCTCATATTCTCATTACGATCAATATTTCCTTCATTTTGATACATATTTACTTCATTTTGATGCTCCTATTCTTATTACGATCATCATTTCATTCGTTTCGATGCAGATTTTCTTCTTTTTGAAGCTCGTTTACTCGTTACGATCAATATTTCTTGTTTCGATGCATATTTCCTTCATTTTGAATGTTATTTTCTCGTTACGATCAATATTACCTTCGTTTCGATGCATATTTCCTTTATTTTGATGCTTCTTTTCTCGTTACGATCAATATTTCCTTTGTTTTGATGTATATTTCCCTCATTTTGATGCTCATTTTCTCGTTACGATCAATATTTCTTTCGTTTCGATGCATATTTCCTTCATTATGATGCACTTTTTCTAGTTACGATCAGCATTTCCTTCATTTCAATGCATATTTACTTCATTTTGATACTCATTTTCTTGTTACGATCAACATTTCATTCGTTTCGATGCAGATTTCCTTCTTTTTGAGGCTCGTTTTCTCTTTATTATCAATGTTCCCCTTGTTTCGATGCATATTTTCACATTTTGATGCTCCTTTTCTCATTACGATCAATATTTCCTTCGTTTTGATGCATATTTCCTTCATTTTAATGCTCATTTTCTCATTATGATAAATATTTCCTTCGTTTTGATGCATATTTCCTTAATTTTGATGCTCCTTTTCTTGTTTCGATCAACATTTCATTCGTTTCGATGAAGATTTCCCTCTTTTTGATGCTCATTTTATCGTTACGATCAATATTTCCTTCATTTTGATCAATATTTCCTTTGTTTCGATGCATATTTCCTTCTTTTTTATGCTCATATTCTCGTTACGATCAATATTTCCTTCGTTTCGATGCATATTTTTTTATTTTGATGCTCCTTTTCTTGTTACAATTAACATTTCATTCGTTTTGATGCAGATTTTCTTCTTTTTGATGCTCGTTTTCTCATTACGTTCAATATTTCCTTGGTTTCGATGCATATTTCCTTCGTTTTGATTCTCATTTTCTCGTTACGATCAATATTACCTTAGTTTCGATGCATATTTCCTTCATTTTGATGCTCCTTTTATCGTTACGAGCAACATTTCATTTGTTTCGATGCAGATTTCCTTCTTTTTGATGCTCGTTTTTTCGTTATGATCAATATTTCCTCGTTTCGATAAATATTTCCTTAATTTTAATGTTTATTTTCTCGTTACGATTAATATTTCCTTCGTTTCGATGCATATTTCTTTATTTTGATGCTACTTTTCTTGTTACGATCAATATTTCATTAGTTTCGATGCAAATTTCTTTCTTTTTGATGCTCGTTTTCTCGTTATGATCAATATTTCCTTTGTTTCTATTCATATTTTCATCGTTTTGATGCTCCATTTCTCATTACGATCAGCATTTCCTTCATTTCGATGAATATTTCCTTCATTTTGATGCTCATTTTCTCGTTACGATCAGCATTTCCTTCATTTTGATGCATATTTCCTTCATTTTGATGCTCCTTTTCTCATTACGATCAATATTTCCTTCGTTTCGACGCATATTTTCTTCATTTTGATGCTCATATTCTCGTTACAATCAATATTTCCTTCGTTTTTATGCGTATTTACTTCATTTTGATGCTCCTTTTCTTGTTACGATCAACATTTCATTCTTTTCGATGCAGATTTCCTTCTTTTTGAAGCTCGTTTTCTCGTTACGATCAATATTTCCTTTGTTTCGATGCATATTTCCTTCATTTTGAATCTTATTTTCTCGTTACGATCAATATTACCTTTGTTTTGAGGCATATTTCCTTCATTTTGATGCTCCTTTTCTCGTTACGATCAACATTTCCTTTGTTTTGATGCATATTTCCCTCATTTTGATTCTCATTTTCTCGTTACGATCAATAATTCCTTCATTTCGATGCATATTTCCTTCATTTTGATGCACTTTTACCAGTTACGATCAGCATTTCCTTCATTTCGATGCATATTTACTTCATTTTGATGCTCATTTTCTTGTTACGATCAACATTTCATTTGTTTTGATGCAGATTTCCTTCTTTTTGAGGCTCGTTTTCTCATTATTATCAATGTTTCCTTTGTTTCGATGCATATTTTCATTCATTTTGATGCTCCTTTTCTCATTACGATCAATATTTCCTTCATTTTGATGCATACTTCCTTAATTTTGATGCCCTTTTTCTTATTTAGATCAACATTTCCTTTCTTTCGATGCATATTTCCTTCTTTTTGATGCTCATATTCTCGTTACGATCAATATTTCCTTCGTTTCGATGCATATTTTTTTTATTTTGATGCTCCTTTTCTTGTTAAGATCAACATTTCATTCGTTTTGATGCAAATTTTCTTCTTTTTGATGCTCGTTTTCTCATTACGATCAATATTTCCTTGGTTTCGATGCATATTTGCTTCGTTTTGATTCTCATTTTCTCGTTACGATCAATATTACCTTAGTTTCGATGCATATTTTCTTCATTTCGATGCTCTTTTTCTCGTTACGATCAACATTTCATTCGTTTCGATGCAGATTTCCTTCTTTTTTATGCTCGTTTTCTCGTTATGATCAATATTTTCTCGTTTCGATGAATATTTCCTTAATTTTAACGTTTATTTTCTCGTTACGATCATTATTTCCTTCGTTTCGATGCATATTTCCTTTATTTTGATGCTACTTTTCTTGTTACGATCAATATTTCATTAGTTTCGATGCAGATTTCTTTCTTTTTGATGCTCGTTTTCTCGTTATGATCAATATTTTCTTTGTTTCGATTCATATTTTCTTCGTTTTGATGCTCCTTTTCTCATTACGATCAGCATTTCCTTCGTTTCGATGAATATTTCCTTCATTTTGATGCTCCTTTTGTCGTTACGATCAATATTTGCTTCATTTCGATGCATATTTCCTTTATTTTGATGCTCCTTTTCTCGGTACGATCAATATTTCCTTCGTTTCGACGCATATTTTCTTCATTTTGAAGCTCATATTCTCGTTACAATCAATATTTCCTTCGTTTTTATGCATATTTACTTCATTTTGATGCTTCTTTTCTTGTTACGATCAACATTTCATTCGTTTCGATGCAGATTTCCTTCTTTTTGAAGCTCGTTTTCTCGTTACGATCAATATTTCCTTTGTTTCGATGCATATTTCCTTCATTTTGAATCTTATTTTCTCGTTACGATCAATATTACCTTTGTTTCAGGCATATTTCCTTCATTTTGATGCTCCTTTTCTTGTTTCGATCGACATTTCCTTTGTTTTGATGCATATTTCCCTCATTTTGATTCTCTTTTTCTCGTTACGATCAATAATTCCTTCATTTCGATGCATATTTCCTTCATTTTGATGCACTTTTACTAGTTACGATCAGCATTTCCTTCATTTCGATGCATATTTACTTCATTTTGATGCTCATTTTCTTGTTACGATCAACATTTCATTTGTTTTGATGCAGATTTCCTTCTTTTTGAGGCTCGTTTTCTCATTATTATCAATGTTTCCTTTGTTTCGATGCATATTTTCATTCATTTTGATGCTCCTTTTCTCATTACGATCAATATTTCCTTCATTTTGATGCATACTTCCTTAATTTTGATGCTCTTTTTCTTATTTTGATCAACATTTCATTCGTTTCGATGCAGATTTCCCTCTTTCTGATGCTCATTTTCTCGTTATGATCAATGTTTCCTTTCTTTCGATGCATATTTCCTTCTTTTTGATGCTCATATTCTCGTTACGATCAATATTTGCTTCGTTTCGATGCATATTTTTTTATTTTGATGCTCATTTTCTTGTTACGATCAACATTTCATTCGTTTTGATGCAAATTTTCTTCTTTTTGATGCTCGTTTTCTCATTACGATCAATATTTCCTTGGTTTCGATGCATATTTGCTTCGTTTTGATTCTCATTTTCTCGTTACGATCAATATTACCTTAGTTTCGATGCATATTTCCTTCATTTCGATGCTCCTTTTCTCGTTACGATCAACATTTCATTCGTTTCGATGCAGATTTCCTTCTTTTTGATGCTCGTTTTCTCGTTATGATCAATATTTCCTCGTTTCGATGAATATTTCCTTAATTTTAACGTTTATTTTCTCATTACGATCATTATTTCCTTCGTTTCGATGCATATTTCCTTTATTTTGATGCTACTTTTCGTGTTACGATCGATATTTCATTAGTTTCGATGCAGATTTCTTTCTTTTTGATGCTCGTTTTCTCGTTATGATCAATATTTCCTTTGTTTCGATTCATATTTTCTTTGTTTTGATGCTCCTTTTCTCATTATGATCAGCATTTCCTTCGTTTCGATGAATATTTCCTTCATTTTGATGCTCCTTTTCTTGTTACGATCAATATTTCCTTCATTTCGATGCATATTTCCTTTATTTTGATGCTCCTTTTCTCGTTACGATCAATATTTCCTTCGTTTCGACGCATATTTCCTTCATTTTGATGCTCATATTCTCGTTACAATCAATATTTCCTTCGTTTTGATGCATATTTACTTCATTTTGATTCTACTTTTCTTGTTACGATCAACATTTCATTCGTTTCGATGAAAATTTCCTTCTTTTTAATGCTCGTTTTCTCGTTACGATCAATATTTCCATTGTTTCGATGCATATTTCCTTTATTTTGAATCTTATTTTCTCGTTACGATCAATATTACCTTCGTTTCGATGCATATTTCCTTCATTTTGATGATCCTTTTCTCATTATGATCATCATCTCCTTTGTTTTGATGCATATTTCCCTCATTTTGATGCTCATTTTCTCGTTACGATCAATATTTCTTTCGTTTCGACGCATATTTCCTTCATTTTGATGCACTATTTCTAGTTATGATCAGCATTTCCTTCATTTCGATGCATATTTACTTTATTTTGATGCCAATTTTTATGTTATGATCAACATTTCATTCGTTTCGATGCAGATTTCCTTCTTTTTGAGGCTCGTTTTCTCTTTACTATCTGTGTTTCTTTTATTTCGATGCATATTTTCATTCATTTTGATGCTCCTTTTCTCATTACGATCAATATTTCCTTCGTTTTGATGCATATTTCCTTCGTTTTAATGCTCATTTCTCATTACGATAAATATTTCCTTCATTTTGATGCATATTTCCTTAATTTTGATGCTCTTTTTCTTATTTCGATCAACATTTCATTCGTTTCGATGCAGATTTCCCTCTTTTTGATGCTCATTTTCTCGTTATGATCAATGTTTCCTTTGTTTCGATGCATATTTCCTTCTTTTTGATGCTCATATTCTCGTTACGATCAATATTTCCTTCATTTCGATGCATATTTACTTTATTTTGATGCTCCTTTTCTTGTTACGATCAATATTTCATTCGTTTTGATGTAAATTTTCTTCTTTTTGATGCTCGTTTTCTCATTACGATCAATATTTTCTTGGTTTCGATGCATATTTCCTTCTTTTTGATTCTCATTTTCTCGTTACGATCAATATTACCTTAGTTTCGATGCATATTTACTTCATTTTGATGCTCCTTTTCTCGTTACGATCAACATTTCATTCGTTTCGATGCAGATTTCCTTCTTTTTGATGCTCGTTTTTTCGTTATGATCAATATTTCCTCGTTTCGATAAATATTTTCTTAATTTTAATGTTTATTTTCTCGTTACGATCAATATTTCCTTCGTTTCGATGCATATTTCCTTTATTTTGATGCTACTATTCTTGTTACGATCAATATTTCAATAGTTTCGATGCAGATTTCTTTCTTTTTTATGCTCGTTTTCTCATTATGATCAATATTTCCTTTGTTTCTATTCATATTTTCATCGTTTTGATGCTCTTTTTCTCACTACGATTAGCATTTCCTTCGTTTCGATGAATATTTCCTTCATTTTGATGCTCCTTTTCTCGTTACGATCAATATTTCCTTCATTTCGATGCATATTTCCTTCATTTTGATGCTCCTTTTCTCGTTACGATCAATATTTCCTTCGTTTCGACGCATATTTCCTTCATTTTGATGCTCATATTCTTGTTACAATCAATATTTTCTTCGTTTTGATGCATATTTACTTCATTTTAATGCTCTTTTTCTTGTTACGATCTACATTTCATTCGTTTCGATGCAGATTTCCTTCTTTTTGAATCTCGTTTTCTCGTTACGATCAATATTTCCTTTGTTTCGATGCATAGTTCCTTCATTTTGTATCTTATTTTCTCGTTACGATCAATAATACCTTTGTTTCGAGGCATATTTCCTTCATTTTGATGCTCCTTTTCTCGTTACGATCAACATTTCCTTTGTTTTGATGCATATTTCCCTCATTTTGATGCTCATTTTCTCGTTACGATCAATAATTCCTTCGTTTCGATGCATATTTCCTTCATTTTGATGCACTTTTACTAGTTACGATCAGTATTTCCTTCATTTCGATGCATATTTCCTTCATTTTGATGCTCCTTTTCTCGTTACGATCAACATTTCCTTTGTTTTGATGCATATTTCCCTCATTTTGATGCTCATTTTCTCGTTACGATCAATAATTCCTTCGTTTCGATGCATATTTCCTTCATTTTGATGCACTTTTACTAGTTACGATCAGCATTTCCTTCATTTCGATGCATATTTACTTCATTTTGATGCTCATTTTCTTGTTACGATGCATATTTCATTCGTTTCGATGCAGATTTCCTTCTTTTTGAGGCTCGTTTTCTCATTATTATCAATGTTTCCTTTGTTTCGATGCATATTTTCATTCATTTTGATGCTCCTTTTCTCATTACGATCAATATTTCCTTCATTTTGATGCTCCTTTTCTTGTTACGATAAACATTTCATTCGTTTCGATGCAGATTTCCTTCTTTTTGAAGCTCGTTTTCTCGTTACGATCAATATTTCCTTTGTTTCGATGCATATTTCCTTCATTTTGAATCTTATGTTCTCGTTACGATCAATATTACCTTTGTTTCGAGGTATATTTCCTTCATTTTGATGCTCCTTTTCTCGTTACGATCGACATTTCCTTTGTTTTGATGCATATTTCCCTCATTTTGATTCTCATTTTCTCGTTACGATCAATAATTCCTTCATTTCGATGCATATTTCCTTCATTTTGATGCACTTTTACTAGTTACGATCAGCATTTCCTTCATTTCGATGCATATTTACTTCATTTTGATGCTCATTTTCTTGTTACGATCAACATTTCATTTGTTTTGATGCAGATTTCCTTCTTTTTTATGCTCGTTTTCTCATTATTATCAATGTTTCCTTTGTTTCGATGCATATTTCATTCATTTTGATGCTCCTTTTCTCATTACGATAAAATATTTCCTTCATTTTGATGCATACTTCCTTAATTTTGATGATCTTTTTCTTATTTCGATCAACATTTCATTCGTTTCGATGCAGATTTCCCTCTTTCTGATGCTCATTTTCTCGTTATGATCAATGTTTCCTTTCTTTCGATGCATATTTCCTTCTTTTTGATGCTCATGTTCTCGTTACGATCAATATTTCCTTCGTTTCGATGCATATTTTTTATTTTGATGCTCCTTTTCTTGTTACGATCAACATTTCATTCGTTTTGATGCAAATTTTCTTCTTTTTGATGCTCGTTTTCTCATTACGATCAATATTTCCTTGGTTTCGATGCATATTTGCTTCGTTTTGATTCTCATTTTCTCGTTACGATCAATATTACCTTAGTTTAGATGCATATTTCCTTCATTTCGATGCTCCTTTTCTCGTTACGATCAACATTTCATTCGTTTTGATGCAGATTTCCTTCTTTTTGATGCTCGTTTTCTCGTTATGATCAATATTTCCTCGTTTCGATGAATATTTCCTTAATTTTAACGTTTATTTTCTCATTACGATCATTATTTCCTTCGTTTCGATGCATATTTCCTTTATTTTGATGCTACTTTTCGTGTTACGATCAATATTTCATTAGTTTCGATGCAGATTTCTTTCTTTTTGATGCTCGTTTTCTCGTTATGATCAATATTTCCTTTGTTTCGATTCATATTTTCTTCGTTTTGATGCTCCTTTTCTCATTATGATCAGTATTTCCTTCGTTTCGATGAATATTTCCTTCATTTTGATGCTCCTATTCTCGTTACGATCAATATTTCCTTAATTTCGATGCATATTTCCTTTATTTTGATGCTCCTTTTCTCGTTACGATCAATATTTCCTTCGTTTCGACGCATATTTCCTTCATTTTGATGCTCATATTCTCGTTACAATCAATATTTCCTTCGTTTTGATGCATATTTACTTCAATTTGATTCTACTTTTCTTGTTACGATCAACATTTCATTCGTTTCGATGCAAATTTCCTTCTTTTTAATGCTCGTTTTCTCGTTACGATCAATATTTCCTTTGTTTCGATGCATATTTCCTTTATTTTGAATCTTATTTTCTCGTTACGATCAATATTACCTTCGTTTCGTTGCATATTTCCTTCATTTTGACGATCCTTTTCTCATTATGATCATCATCTCCTTTGTTTTGATGCATATTTCCCTCATTTTGATGCTTATTTTCTCGTTACGATCAATATTTCTTTCGTTTCGATGCATATTTCCTTCATTTTGATGCACTTTTTCTAGTTACGATCAGCATTTCCTTCATTTCGATGCATATTTACTTTATTTTGATGCCCATTTTCTTGTTATGATCAACATTTCATTCGTTTCGATGCAGATTTCCTTCTTTTTGAGGCTCGTTTTCTCTTTACTATCTATGTTTCTTTTATTTCGATGCATATTTTCATTCATTTTGATGCTCCTTTTCTCATTACGATCAATATTTCCTTCGTTTTGATGCATATTTCCTTCGTTTTAATGCTCATTTTCTCATTACGATAAATATTTCCTTCATTTTGATGCATATTTCCTTAATTTTGATGCTCCTTTTCTTATTTCGATCAACATTTCATTCGTTTTGATGCAGATTTCCCTCTTTTTGATGCTCATTTTCTCGTTATGATCAATGTTTCCTTTGTTTCGATGCATATTTCCTTCTTTTTGATGCTCATATTCTCGTTACGATCAATATTTTCTTCATTTCGATGCATATTTACTTCATTTTGATGCTCCTTTTCTTGTTACGATCAATATTTCATTCGTTTTGATGTAAATTTTCTTCTTTTTGATGCTCGTTTTCTCATTACGATCAATATTTTCTTGGTTTCGATGCATATTTCCTTCGTTTTGATTCTCATTTTCTCGTTACGATCAATATTACCTTAGTTTCGATGCATATTTACTTCATTTTGATGCTCCTTTTCTCGTTACGATAAACATTTCATTCGTTTCGATGTAGATTTCCTTCTCTTTGATGCTCGTTTTTTCGTTATGATCAATATTTCCTCGTTTCAATAAATATTTTCTTAATTTTAATGTTTATTTTCTCGTTACGATCAATATTTCCTTCGTTTCGATGCATATTTCCTTTATTTTGATGCTACTTTTCTTGTTACGATCAATATTTCATTAGTTTCGATGCAGATTTCTTTCTTTTTTATGCTCGTTTTCTCATTATGATCAATATTTCCTTTGTTTCTATTCATATTTTCATCGTTTTGATGCTCTTTTTCTCACTACGATCAGCATTTCCTTCGTTTCGATGAATATTTCCTTCATTTTGATGCTCCTTTTCTCGTTACGATCAATATTTCCTTCATTTCGATGCATATTTCCTTCATTTTGATGCTCCTTTTCTCGTTACGATCAATATTTCCTTCGTTTCGACGCATATTTCCTTCATTTTGATGCTCATATTCTTGTTACAATCAATATTTCCTTCGTTTTGATGCATATTTACTTCATTTTGATGCTCCTTTTCTTGTTACGATCAACATTTCATTCGTTTCGATGCAGATTTCCATCTTTTTGAATCTCGTTTTCTCGTTACGATCAATATTTCCTTTGTTTCGATGCATATTTCCTTCATTTTTTATCTTATTTTCTCGTTACGATCAATAATACCTTTGTTTCGAGGCATATTTCCTTCATTTTGATGCTCCTTTTATCGTTACGATCAACATTTCCTTTGTTTTGATGCATATTTCCCTCATTTTGATGCTCATTTTCTCGTTACGATCATAAATTCCTTCGTTTCGATGCATATTTCCTTCATTTTGATGCACTTTTACTAGTTACGATCAGCATTTCCTTCATTTCGATGCATATTTCCTTCATTTTGATGCTCCTTTTCTCGTTACGATCAACATTTCCTTTGTTTTGATGCATACTTCCCTTATTTTGATGCTCATTTTCTCGTTACGATCAATAATTCCTTCGTTTCGATGCATATTTCCTTCATTTTGATGCACTTTTACTAGTTACGATCAGCATTTCCTTCATTTCGATGCATATTTACTTCATTTTGATGCTCATTTTCTTGTTACGATGCATATTTCATTCGTTTCGATGCAGATTTCCTTCTTTTTGAGGCTCGTTTTCTCATTATTATCAATGTTTCCTTTGTTTCGATGCATATTTTCATTCATTTTGATGCTTCTTTTCTCATTACGATCAATATTTCCTTCATTTTGATGCTCATTTTCTTGTTACGATCAACATTTCACTCGTTTCGATGCAGATTTCCTTCTTTTTGAAGCTCGTTTTCTCGTTACGATCAATATTTCCTTTGTTTCGATGCATATTTCCTTCATTTTGAATCTTATTTTCTCGTTACGATCAATATTACCTTTGTTTCAAGGCATATTTCCTTTATTTTGATGCTCCTTTTCTCGTTACGATCGACATTTCCTTTGTTTTGATGCATATTTCCCTCATTTTGATTCCCATTTTCTCGTTACGATCAATAATTCCTTCATTTCAATGCATATTTCCTTCATTTTGATGCACTTTTACAAGTTACGATCAGCATTTCCTTCATTTCGATGCATATTTACTTCATTTTGATGCTAATTTTCTTGTTACGATCAACATTTCATTTGTTTTGATGCAGATTTCCTTCTTTTTGAGGCTCATTTTCTCATTATTATCAATGTTTCCTTTGTTTCGATGCATATTTTCATTCATTTTGATGCTCCTTTTCTCATTACGATCAATATTTCCTTCATTTTGATGCATACTTCCTTAATTTTGATGCTCTTTTTCTTATTTCGATCAACATTTCATTCGTTTCGATGCAGATTTCCCTCTTTCTGATGCTCATTTTCTCGTTATGATCAATGTTTCCTTTCTTTCGATGCATATTTCCTTCTTTTTGATGCTCATGTTCTCGTTACGATCAATATTTCCATCGTTTCGATGCATATTTTTTATTTTGATGCTCCTTTTCTTGTTACGATCAACATTTCATTCATTTTGATGCAAATTTTCTTCTTTTTGATGCTCGTTTTCTCATTACGATCAATATTTCCTTGGTTTCGATGCATATTTGCTTCGTTTTGATTCTCATTTTCTCGTTACGATCAATATTACCTTAGTTTTGATGCATATTTCCTTCATTTCGATGCTCCTTTTCTCGTTACGATCAACATTTCATTCGTTTCGATGCAGATTTCCTTCTTTTTGATGCTCGTTTTCTCGTTATGATCAATATTTCCTCGTTTCGATGAATATTTCCTTAATTTTAACGTTTTTTTTCTCATTACGATCATTATTTCCTTCGTTTCGATGCATATTTCCTTTATTTTGATGCTACTTTTCGTGTTACGATCAATATTTCATTAGTTTCGATGCAGATTTCTTTCTTTTTGATGCTCGTTTTCTCGTTATGATCAATATTTCCTTTGTTTCGATTCATATTTTCTTCGTTTTGATGATCCTTTTCTCATTATGATCAGTATCTCCTTCGTTTCGATGAATATTTCCTTCATTTTGATGCTCATTTTCTCGTTACGATCAATATTTCCTTCATTTCGATGCATATTTCCTTTATTTTGATGCTCATTTTCTCGTTACGATCAATATTTCCTTCGTTTCGACGCATATTTCCTTCATTTTGATGCTCATATTCTTGTTACAATCAATATTTCCTTCGTTTTGATGCATATTTACTTCATTTTGATTCTACTTTTCTTGTTACGATCAACATTTCATTCGTTTCGATGCAAATTTCCTTCTTTTTAATGCTCGTTTTCTCGTTACGATCAATATTTCCTTTGTTTCGATGCATATTTCCTTTATTTTGAATCTTATTTTCTCGTTACGATCAATATTACCTTCGTTTCGATGCATATTTCCTTCATTTTGATGATCCTTTTCTCATTATGATCATCATCTCCTTTGTTTTGATGCATATTTCCCTCATTTTGATGCTCATTTTCTCGTTACGATCAATATTTCTTTCGTTTCGATGCATATTTCCTTCATTTTGATGCACTTTTTCTAGTTATGATCAGCATTTCCTTCATTTCGATGCATATTTACTTTATTCTGATGCCCATTTTCTTGTTATGATCAACATTTCAATCGTTTCGATGCAGATTTCCTTCTTTTTGAGGCTCGTTTTCTCTTTACTATCTATGTTTCTTTTATTTCGATGCATATTTTCATTCATTTTGATGCTCCTTTTCTCATTACGATCAATATTTCCTTCGTTTTGATGCATATTTCCTTCGTTTTAATGCTCATTTTCTCATTACGATAAATATTTCCTTCATTTTGATGCATATTTCCTTAATTTTGATGCTCCTTTTCTTATTTCGATCAACATTTCATTCGTTTCTATGTAGATTTCCCTCTTTTTGATGCTCATTTTCTCGTTATGATCAATGTTTCCTTTGTTTCGATGCATATTTCCTTCTTTTTGATGCTCATATTCTCGTTACGATCAATATTTCCTTCATTTCGATGCATATTTACTTCATTTTGATGCTCCTTTTCTTGTTACGATCAATATTTCATTCGTTTTGATGTAAATTTTCTTCTTTTTGATGCTCGTTTTCTCATTACGATCAATATTTTCTTGGTTTCGATGCATATTTCCTTCGTTTTGATTCTCATTTTCCCGTTACGATCAATATTACCTTAGTTTCGATGCATATTTACTTCATTTTGATGCTCCTTTTCTCGTTACGATCAACATTTCATTCGTTTCGATGCAGATTTCCTTCTTTTTGATGCTCGTTTTTTCGTTATGATCAATATTTCCTCGTTTCAATAAATATTTTCTTAATTTTAATGTTTATTTTCTCGTTACGATCAATATTTCCTTCGTTTCGATGCATATTTCCTTTATTTTGATGCTACTTTTCTTGTTACGATCAATATTTCATTAGTTTCGATGCAGATTTCTTTCTTTTTTATGCTCGTTTTCTCATTATGATCAATATTTCCTTTGTTTCTATTCATATTTTCATCGTTTTGATGCTCTTTTTCTCACTACGATCAGCATTTCCTTCGTTTCGATGAATATTTCCTTCATTTTGATGCTCCTTTTCTCGTTACGATCAACATTTCCTTCATTTCGATGCATATTTCCTTCATTTTGATGCTCCTTTTCTCGTTACGATCAATATTTCCTTCGTTTTGACGCATATTTCCTTCATTTTGATGCTCATATTCTTGTTACAATCAATATTTCCTTCGTTTTGATGCATATTTACTTCATTTTGATGCTCCTTTTCTTGTTACGATCAACATTTCATTCGTTTCGATGCAGATTTCCTTCTTTTTGAATCTCGTTTTCTCGTTACGATCAATATTTCCTTTGTTTCGATGCATATTTCCTTCATTTTGCATCTTATTTTCTCGTTACAATCAATATTACCTTCGTTTCGATGCATATTTCCTTCATTTTGATGCTCCTTTTCTCGTTACGATCAACATTTCCTTTGTTTTGATGCATATTTCCCTCATTTTGATGCTCATTTTCTCGTTACGATCAATAATTCCTTCGTTTCGATGTATATTTCCTTCATTTTGATGCACTTTTACTAGTTACGATCAGCATTTCCTTCATTTCGATGCATATTTCCTTCACTTTGATGCTCCTTTTCTCGTTACGATCAACATTTCCTTTGTTTTGATGCATATTTCCCTCATTTTGATGCTCATTTTCTCGTTACAATCAATAATTCCTTCGTTTCGATGCATATTTCCTTCATTTTGATGCACTTTTACTAGTTACGATCAGCATTTCCTTCATTTCGATGCATATTTACTTCATTTTGATGCTCATTTTCTTGTTACGATGCATATTTCATTCGTTTCGATGCAGATTCCCTTCTTTTTGAGGCTCGTTTTCTCATTATTATCAATGTTTCCTTTGTTTCGATGCATATTTTCATTCATTTTGATGCTCCTTTTCTCATTACGATCAATATTTCCTTCATTTTGATGCTCCTTTTCTTGTTACGATCAACATTTCATTCGTTTTGATGCAAATTTTCTTCTTTTTAATGCTCATTTTCTCATTACGATCAATATTTCCTTGGTTTTGATGCATACTTGCTTTGTTTTGATTCTCATTTTCTCGTTACGATCAATATTACCTTAGTTTCGATGCATATTTCCTTATTTCGATGCTCCTTTTCTCGTTACGATCAACATTTCATTCGTTTCGATGCAGATTTCCTTCTTTTTGATGCTTGTTTTCTCGTTATGATCAACATTTCCTCGTTTCGATGAATATTTCCTTAATTTTAATGTTTATTTTCTCGTTACGATCAATATTTCCTTCGTTTCGATGCATGTTTTTTATTTTGATGCTCCTTTTCTTGTTACGATCAACATTTCATTCGTTTTGATGCAGATTTTCTTCTTTTTGATGCTCGTTTTCTCATTACGATCAATATTTCCTTGGTTTCGATGCATATTTCCTTCGTTTTATTCTCATTTTCTCGTTACGATCAATATTACCTTAGTTTCGATGCATATTTCCCTCATTTTGATGCTCATTTTCTCGTTACGATCAACATTTCATTCGTTTCGATGTAGATTTCCTTCTTTTTTATGCTCGTTTTTTCGTTATGATCAATATATCCTCGTTTCGATAATTATTTCCTTAATTTTAATGTTTATTTTCTCGTTACGATCAATATTTCCTTCGTTTCGATGCATATTTCCTTTATTTTGATGCTACTTTTCTTGTTACGATCAATATTTCATTAGTTTCGATGCAGATTTCTTTATTTTTTATGCTCGTTTTCTCGTTATGATCAATATTTCCTTTGTTTCTATTCATATTTTCATCGTTTTGATGCTCCTTTTCTCATTACGATCAGCATTTCCTTCGTTTCGATGAATATTTCCTTCATTTTGATGCTCCTTTTCTCATTACGATCAACATTTCCTTCATTTCGATGCAGATTTCTTTCATTTTGATGCTCCTTTTCTCGTTACGATCAATATTTCCTTCGTTTCGATGCATATTTCCTTCATTTTGATGCTCATATTCTCGTTACAATTAATATTTCCTTCGTTTTGATGCATATTTACTTCATTTTGATGCTCCTTTTCTTGTTACGATCAACATTTCATTCGTTTCGATGCAGATTTCCTTCTTTTTAAAGCTCGTTTTCTCGTTACGATCAATATTTCCTTCATTTTGAATCTTATTTTCTCGTTACGATCAATATTACCTTTGTTTCGAGGCATATTTCCTTCATTTTGATGCTCCTTTTCTCGTTACGATCAACATTTCCTTTGTTTTGATGCTTATTTCCCTCATTTTGATGCTCATTTTCTCGTTACGATCAATAATTCCTTCGTTTCGATGTATATTTCCTTCATTCTGATGCACTTTTACTAGTTACGATCAGCATTTCCTTCATTTTGATGCATATTTTCTTCATTTTGATGCTCATTTTCTTGTTACGATCAACATTTCATTCGTTTTGATGCAGATTTCCTTCTTTTTGAGGCTCGTTTTCTCATTATTATCAATGTTTCCTTTGTTTTGATGCATATTTTCATTCATTTTGATGTTCCTTTTCTCATTACGATCAATATTTCCTTCATTTTGATGCATATTTCCTTAATTTTGATGCTCATTTTCTTGTTTCGATCAACATTTCATTCGTTTCGATGCAAATTTCCCTCTTTTTGATGCTCATTTTCTCGTTATGATCAATGTTTCCTTTCTTTCGATGCATATTTCCTTCTTTTTGATGCTCATATTCTCGTTATGATCAATATTTCCTTCGTTTCGATGCATATTTTTTTTATTTTGATGCTCCTTTTCTTGTTACGATCAACATTTCATTCGTTTTAATGCAAATTTTCTTCTTTTTGATGCTCGTTTTCTCATTACGATTAATATTTCCTTGGTTTCGATGCATATTTACTTCGTTTTGATTCTCATTTTCTTATTACGATCAATATTACCTTAGTTTCGATGCTTATTTCCTTCATTTCGATGCTCCTTTTCTAGTTACGATCAACATTTTTTTCGTTTTGATGCAGATTTCCTTCTTTCTGATGCTCGTTTTCTCGTTATGATCAATATTTCCTCATTTCGATGAATATTTCCTTAATTTTAACGTTTATTTTCTCGTTACGATCAATATTTCCTTCGTTTTGATGCATATTTACTTCATTTTGATGCTCCTTTTCTTGTTACGATCAACATTTCATTCATTTCGATGTAGATTTCCTTCTTTTTGAAGCTCGTTTTCTCGTTACGATCAATATTTCCTTTGTTTCGATGCATATTTCCTTCATTTTGAATCTTATTTTCTCGTTACGATCAATATTACCTTCGTTTCGATGCATATTTCCTACATTTTGATGCTCCTTTTCTCGTTACGATCAACATTTCCTTTGTTTTGATGCATATTTCCCACATTTTGATGCTGATTTTCTCGTTACGATCAATATTTCATTCGTTTCGATGCATATTTCCTTCATTATGATACACTTTTTCTAGTTACGATCAGCATTTCCTTCATTTTGATGCATATTTACCTCATTTTGATGCTCCTATTCTTGTTACGATCAACATTTCATTCGTTTCGATGCAGATTTCCTTCTTTTTGAAGCTCGTTTTCTCATTACGATCAATATTTCCTGTTTCGATGCATATTTCCTTCATTTTGAATCTTATTTTCTCGTTATGATCAATATTACCTTAGTTTCGATGCATATTTCCTTCATTTTGATGCTCCTTTTCTCGTTACGATCAACATTTCCTTTGTTTTGATGCATATTTCCCTCATTTTGATGCTCATTTTCTCGTTACGATCAATATTTCCTTTGTTTCGATGCATATTTCCTTCATTATGATGCAATTTTTCTAGTTACGATCAGCATTTCCTTCATTTCGATGCATATTTACTTCATTTTGATACTCATTTTCTTGTTACGATCAACATTTCATTCGTTTCGATGCAGATTTCCTTCTTTTTTAGGCTCGTTTTCTCTTTATTATCAATGTTCCCCTTGTTTCGATGCATATTTTCACATTTTGATGCTCCTTTTCTCATTACGATCAATATTTCCTTCGTTTTGATGCATATTTCCTTCATTTTAATGCTCATTTTCTCATTATGATAAATATTTCCTTCGTTTTGATGCATATTTCCTTAATTTTGATGCTCCTTTTCTTGTTTCGATCAACATTTCATTCGTTTCGATGAAGATTTCCCTCTTTTTGATGCTCATTTTATCGTTACGATCAATATTTCCTTCATTTTGATCAATATTTCCTTTGTTTCGATGCATATTTCCTTCTTTTTTATGCTCATATTCTCGTTACGATCAATATTTCCTTCGTTTCGATGCATATTTTTTTATTTTGATGCTCCTTTTCTTGTTACAATTAACATTTCATTCGTTTTGATGCAGATTTTCTTCTTTTTGATGCTCGTTTTCTCATTACGTTCAATATTTCCTTGGTTTCGATGCATACTTGCTTTGTTTTGATTCTCATTTTCTCGTTACGATCAATATTACCTTAGTTTCGATGCATATTTCCTTATTTCGATGCTCCTTTTCTCGTTACGATCAACATTTCATTCGTTTCGATGCAGATTTCCTTCTTTTTGATGCTTGTTTTCTCGTTATGATCAACATTTCCTCGTTTCGATGAATATTTCCTTAATTTTAATGTTTATTTTCTCGTTACGATCAATATTTCCTTCGTTTCGATGCATGTTTTTTATTTTGATGCTCCTTTTCTTGTTACGATCAACATTTCATTCGTTTTGATGCAGATTTTCTTCTTTTTGATGCTCGTTTTCTCATTACGATCAATATTTCCTTGGTTTCGATGCATATTTCCTTCGTTTTATTCTCATTTTCTCGTTACGATCAATATTACCTTAGTTTCGATGCATATTTCCCTCATTTTGATGCTCATTTTCTCGTTACGATCAACATTTCATTCGTTTCGATGTAGATTTCCTTCTTTTTTATGCTCGTTTTTTCGTTATGATCAATATATCCTCGTTTCGATAATTATTTCCTTAATTTTAATGTTTATTTTCTCGTTACGATCAATATTTCCTTCGTTTCGATGCATATTTCCTTTATTTTGATGCTACTTTTCTTGTTACGATCAATATTTCATTAGTTTCGATGCAGATTTCTTTATTTTTTATGCTCGTTTTCTCGTTATGATCAATATTTCCTTTGTTTCTATTCATATTTTCATCGTTTTGATGCTCCTTTTCTCATTACGATCAGCATTTCCTTCGTTTCGATGAATATTTCCTTCATTTTGATGCTCCTTTTCTCATTACGATCAACATTTCCTTCATTTCGATGCAGATTTCTTTCATTTTGATGCTCCTTTTCTCGTTACGATCAATATTTCCTTCGTTTCGATGCATATTTCCTTCATTTTGATGCTCATATTCTCGTTACAATTAATATTTCCTTCGTTTTGATGCATATTTACTTCATTTTGATGCTCCTTTTCTTGTTACGATCAACATTTCATTCGTTTCGATGCAGATTTCCTTCTTTTTAAAGCTCGTTTTCTCGTTACGATCAATATTTCCTTCATTTTGAATCTTATTTTCTCGTTACGATCAATATTACCTTTGTTTCGAGGCATATTTCCTTCATTTTGATGCTCCTTTTCTCGTTACGATCAACATTTCCTTTGTTTTGATGCTTATTTCCCTCATTTTGATGCTCATTTTCTCGTTACGATCAATAATTCCTTCGTTTCGATGTATATTTCCTTCATTCTGATGCACTTTTACTAGTTACGATCAGCATTTCCTTCATTTTGATGCATATTTTCTTCATTTTGATGCTCATTTTCTTGTTACGATCAACATTTCATTCGTTTTGATGCAGATTTCCTTCTTTTTGAGGCTCGTTTTCTCATTATTATCAATGTTTCCTTTGTTTTGATGCATATTTTCATTCATTTTGATGTTCCTTTTCTCATTACGATCAATATTTCCTTCATTTTGATGCATATTTCCTTAATTTTGATGCTCATTTTCTTGTTTCGATCAACATTTCATTCGTTTCGATGCAAATTTCCCTCTTTTTGATGCTCATTTTCTCGTTATGATCAATGTTTCCTTTCTTTCGATGCATATTTCCTTCTTTTTGATGCTCATATTCTCGTTATGATCAATATTTCCTTCGTTTCGATGCATATTTTTTTTATTTTGATGCTCCTTTTCTTGTTACGATCAACATTTCATTCGTTTTAATGCAAATTTTCTTCTTTTTGATGCTCGTTTTCTCATTACGATTAATA
This sequence comes from Pogostemon cablin, assembly GCA_023678885.1. Taxonomy (NCBI): domain Eukaryota; kingdom Viridiplantae; phylum Streptophyta; class Magnoliopsida; order Lamiales; family Lamiaceae; genus Pogostemon; species Pogostemon cablin. The sequence goes on from JAHCLQ010000841.1 coordinate 110,914, forward strand.
TTTCCTTGGTTTCGATGCATATTTACTTCGTTTTGATTCTCATTTTCTTATTACGATCAATATTACCTTAGTTTCGATGCTTATTTCCTTCATTTCGATGCTCCTTTTCTAGTTACGATCAACATTTTTTTCGTTTTGATGCAGATTTCCTTCTTTCTGATGCTCGTTTTCTCGTTATGATCAATATTTCCTCATTTCGATGAATATTTCCTTAATTTTAACGTTTATTTTCTCGTTACGATCAATATTTCCTTCGTTTTGATGCATATTTACTTCATTTTGATGCTCCTTTTCTTGTTACGATCAACATTTCATTCATTTCGATGTAGATTTCCTTCTTTTTGAAGCTCGTTTTCTCGTTACGATCAATATTTCCTTTGTTTCGATGCATATTTCCTTCATTTTGAATCTTATTTTCTCGTTACGATCAATATTACCTTCGTTTCGATGCATATTTCCTACATTTTGATGCTCCTTTTCTCGTTACGATCAACATTTCCTTTGTTTTGATGCATATTTCCCACATTTTGATGCTGATTTTCTCGTTACGATCAATATTTCATTCGTTTCGATGCATATTTCCTTCATTATGATACACTTTTTCTAGTTACGATCAGCATTTCCTTCATTTTGATGCATATTTACCTCATTTTGATGCTCCTATTCTTGTTACGATCAACATTTCATTCGTTTCGATGCAGATTTCCTTCTTTTTGAAGCTCGTTTTCTCATTACGATCAATATTTCCTGTTTCGATGCATATTTCCTTCATTTTGAATCTTATTTTCTCGTTATGATCAATATTACCTTAGTTTCGATGCATATTTCCTTCATTTTGATGCTCCTTTTCTCGTTACGATCAACATTTCCTTTGTTTTGATGCATATTTCCCTCATTTTGATGCTCATTTTCTCGTTACGATCAATATTTCCTTCGTTTCGATGCATATTTCCTTCATTATGATGCAATTTTTCTAGTTACGATCAGCATTTCCTTCATTTCGATGCATATTTACTTCATTTTGATACTCATTTTCTTGTTACGATCAACATTTCATTCGTTTCGATGCAGATTTCCTTCTTTTTTAGGCTCGTTTTCTCTTTATTATCAATGTTCCCTTTGTTTCGATGCATATTTTCACATTTTGATGCTCCTTTTCTCATTACGATCAATATTTCCTTCGTTTTGATGCATATTTCCTTCATTTTAATGCTCATTTTCTCATTATGATAAATATTTCCTTCGTTTTGATGCATATTTCCTTAATTTTGATGCTCCTTTTCTTGTTTCGATCAACATTTCATTCGTTTCGATGAAGATTTCCCTCTTTTTGATGCTCATTTTATCGTTACGATCAATATTTCCTTCATTTTGATCAATATTTCCTTTGTTTCGATGCATATTTCCTTCTTTTTTATGCTCATATTCTCGTTACGATCAATATTTCCTTCGTTTCGATGCATATTTTTTTATTTTGATGCTCCTTTTCTTGTTACAATTAACATTTCATTCGTTTTGATGCAGATTTTCTTCTTTTTGATGCTCGTTTTCTCATTACGTTCAATATTTCCTTGGTTTCGATGCATATTTCCTTCGTTTTGATTCTCATTTTCTCGTTACGATCAATATTACCTTAGTTTCGATGCATATTTCCTTCATTTTGATGCTCCTTTTATCGTTACGATCAACATTTCATTTGTTTCGATGCAGATTTCCTTCTTTTTGATGCTCGTTTTTTCGTTATGATCAATATTTCCTCGTTTTGATAAATATTTCCTTAATTTTAATGTTTATTTTCTCGTTACGATTAATATTTCCTTCGTTTCGATGCATATTTCTTTATTTTGATGCTACTTTTCTTGTTACGATCAATATTTCATTAGTTTCGATGCAAATTTCTTTCTTTTTGATGCTCGTTTTCTCGTTATGATCAATATTTCCTTTATTTCTATTCATATTTTCATCGTTTTGATGCTCCATTTCTCATTACGATCAGCATTTCCTTCATTTCGATGAATATTTCCTTCATTTTGATGCTCCTTTTCTCGTTACGATCAGCATTTCCTTCATTTTGATGCATATTTCCTTCATTTTGATGCTCCTTTTCTCGTTACGATCAATATTTCCTTCGTTTCGATGCATATTTTCTTCATTTTGATGCTCATATTCTCGTTACAATCAATATTTCCTTCGTTTTTATGCATATTTACTTCATTTTGATGCTCCTTTTCTTGTTACGATCAACATTTCATTCTTTTCGATGCAGATTTCCTTCTTTTTGAAGCTCGTTTTCTCGTTACGATCAATATTTCCTTTGTTTCGATGCATATTTCCTTCATTTTGAATCTTATTTTCTCGTTACGATCAATATTACCTTTGTTTCGAGGCATATTTCCTTCATTTTGATGCTCCTTTTCTTGTTTCGATCGACATTTCCTTTGTTTTGATGCATATTTCCCTCATTTTGATTCTCATTTTCTCGTTACGATCAATAATTCCTTCATTTCGATGCATATTTCCTTCATTTTGATGCACTTTTACCAGTTACGATCAGCATTTCCTTCATTTCGATGCATATTTACTTCATTTTGATGCTCATTTTCTTGTTACGATCAACATTTCATTTGTTTTGATGCAGATTTCCTTCTTTTTGAGGCTCGTTTTCTCATTATTATCAATGTTTCCTTTGTTTCGATGCATATTTTCATTCATTTTGATGCTCCTTTTCTCATTACGATCAATATTTCCTTCATTTTGATGCATACTTCCTTAATTTTGATGCCCTTTTTCTTATTTCGATCAACATTTCATTCGTTTCGATGCAGATTTCCCTCTTTCTGATGCTCATTTTCTCGTTATGATCAATGTTTCCTTTCTTTCGATGCATATTTCCTTCTTTTTGATGCTCATATTCTCGTTACGATCAATATTTCCTTCGTTTCGATGCATATTTTTTTTATTTTGATGCTCCTTTTCTTGTTAAGATCAACATTTCATTCGTTTTGATGCAAATTTTCTTCTTTTTGATGCTCGTTTTCTCATTACGAATAATATTTCCTTGGTTTCGATGCATATTTGCTTCGTTTTGATTCTCATTTTCTCATTACGATCAATATTACCTTAGTTTCGATGCATATTTCCTTCATTTCGATGCTCTTTTTCTCGTTACGATCAACATTTCATTCGTTTCGATGCAGATTTCCTTCTTTTTGATGCTCGTTTTCTCGTTATGATCAATATTTTCTCGTTTCGATGAATATTTCCTTAATTTTAACGTTTATTTTCTCGTTACGATCATTATTTCCTTCGTTTCGATGCATATTTCCTTTATTTTGATGCTACTTTTCTTGTTACGATCAATATTTCATTAGTTTCGATGCAGATTTCTTTCTTTTTGATGCTCGTTTTCTCGTTATGATCAATATTTTCTTTGTTTCGATTCATATTTTCTTCGTTTTGATGCTCCTTTTCTCATTACGATCAGCATTTCCTTCGTTTCGATGAATATTTCCTTCATTTTGATGCTCCTTTTGTCGTTACGATCAATATTTCCTTCATTTCGATGCATATTTCCTTTATTTTGATGCTCCTTTTCTCGGTACGATCAATATTTCCTTCGTTTCGACGCATATTTTCTTCATTTTGAAGCTCATATTCTCGTTACAATCAATATTTCCTTCGTTTTTATGCATATTTACTTCATTTTGATGCTTCTTTTCTTGTTACGATCAACATTTCACTCGTTTCGATGCAGATTTCCTTCTTTTTGAAGCTCGTTTTCTCGTTACGATCAATATTTCCTTTGTTTCGATGCATATTTCCTTCATTTTGAATCTTATTTTCTCGTTACGATCAATATTACCTTTGTTTCGAGGCATATTTCCTTCATTTTGATGCTCCTTTTCTTGTTTCGATCGACATTTCCTTTGTTTTGATGCATATTTCCCTCATTTTGATTCTCATTTTCTCGTTACGATCAATAATTCCTTCATTTCGATGCATATTTCCTTCATTTTGATGCACTTTTACCAGTTACGATCAGCATTTCCTTCATTTCGATGCATATTTACTTCATTTTGATGCTCATTTTCTTGTTACGATCAACATTTCATTTGTTTTGATGCAGATTTCCTTCTTTTTGAGGCTCGTTTTCTCATTATTATCAATGTTTCCTTTGTTTCGATGCATATTTTCATTCATTTTGATGCTCCTTTTCTCATTACGATCAATATTTCCTTCATTTTGATGCATACTTCCTTAATATTGATGCTCTTTTTCTTATTTTGATCAACATTTCATTCGTTTCGATGCAGATTTCCCTCTTTCTGATGCTCATTTTCTCGTTATGATCAATGTTTCCTTTCTTTCGATGCATATTTCCTTCTTTTTGATGCTCATATTCTCGTTACGATCAATATTTGCTTCGTTTCGATGCATATTTTTTTATTTTGATGCTCATTTTCTTGTTACGATCAACATTTCATTCGTTTTGATGCAAATTTTCTTCTTTTTGATGCTCGTTTTCTCATTACGATCAATATTTCCTTGGTTTCGATGCATATTTGCTTCGTTTTGATTCTCATTTTCTCGTTACGATCAATATTACCTTAGTTTCGATGCATATTTCCTTCATTTCGATGCTCCTTTTCTCGTTACGATCAACATTTCATTCGTTTCGATGCAGATTTCCTTCTTTTTGATGCTCGTTTTCTCGTTATGATCAATATTTCCTCGTTTCGATGAATATTTCCTTAATTTTAACGTTTATTTTCTCATTACGATCATTATTTCCTTCGTTTCGATGCATATTTCCTTTATTTTGATGCTACTTTTCGTGTTACGATCAATATTTCATTAGTTTCGATGCAGATTTCTTTCTTTTTGATGCTCGTTTTCTCGTCATGATCAATATTTCCTTTGTTTCGATTCATATTTTCTTCGTTTTGATGCTCCTTTTCTCATTATGATCAGCATTTCCTTCGTTTCGATGAATATTTCCTTCATTTTGATGCTCCTTTTCTCGTTACGATCAATATTTCCTTCATTTCGATGCATATTTCCTTTATTTTGATGCTCCTTTTCTCGTTACGATCAATATTTCCTTCGTTTCGACACATATTTCCTTCATTTTGATGCTCATATTCTCGTTACAATCAATATTTCCTTCGTTTTGATGCATATTTACTTCATTTTGATTCTACTTTTCTTGTTACGATCAACATTTCATTCGTTTCGATGCAAATTTCCTTCTTTTTAATATTCGTTTTCTCGTTACGATCAATATTTCCATTGTTTCGATGCATATTTCCTTTATTTTGAATCTTATTTTCTCGTTACGATCAATATTACCTTCGTTTCGATGCATATTTCCTTCATTTTGATGATCCTTTTCTCATTATGATCATCATCTCCTTTGTTTTGATGCATATTTCCCTCATTTTGATGCTCATTTTCTCGTTACGATCAATATTTCTTTCGTTTCGACGCATATTTCCTTCATTTTGATGCACTTTTTCTAGTTATGATCACCATTTCCTTCATTTCGATGCATATTTACTTTATTTTGATGCCAATTTTTATGTTATGATCAACATTTCATTCGTTTCGATGCAGATTTCCTTCTTTTTGAGGCTCGTTTTCTCTTTACTATCTGTGTTTCTTTTATTTCGATGCATATTTTCATTCATTTTGATGCTCCTTTTCTCATTACGATCAATATTTCCTTCGTTTTGATGCATATTTCCTTCGTTTTAATGCTCATTTTCTCATTACGATAAATATTTCCTTCATTTTGATGCATATTTCCTTAATTTTGATGCTCCTTTTCTTATTTCGATCAACATTTCATTCGTTTCGATGCAGATTTCCCTCTTTTTGATGCTCATTTTCTCGTTATGATCAATGTTTCCTTTGTTTCGATGCATATTTCCTTCTTTTTGATGCTCATATTCTCGTTATGATCAATATTTCCTTCATTTCGATGCATATTTACTTTATTTTGATGCTCCTTTTCTTGTTACGATCAATATTTCATTCGTTTTGATGTAAATTTTCTTCTTTTTGATGCTCGTTTTCTCATTACGATCAATATTTTCTTGGTTTCGATGCATATTTCCTTCTTTTTGATTCTCATTTTCTCGTTACGATCAATATTACCTTAGTTTCGATGCATATTTACTTCATTTTGATGCTCCTTTTCTCGTTACGATCAACATTTCATTCGTTTCGATGCAGATTTCCTTCTTTTTGATGCTCGTTTTTTCGTTATGATCAATATTTCCTCGTTTCGATAAATATTTTCTTAATTTTAATGTTTATTTTGTCGTTACGATCAATATTTCCTTCGTTTCGATGCATATTTCCTTTATTTTGATGCTACTATTCTTGTTACGATCAATATTTCATTAGTTTCGATGCAGATTTCTTTCTTTTTTATGCTCGTTTTCTCATTATGATCAATATTTCCTTTGTTTCTATTCATATTTTCATCGTTTTGATGCTCTTTTTCTCACTACGATTAGCATTTCCTTCGTTTCGATGAATATTTCCTTCATTTTGATGCTCCTTTTCTCGTTACGATCAACATTTCCTTCATTTCGATGCATATTTCCTTCATTTTGATGCTCCTTTTCTCGTTACGATCAATATTTCCTTCGTTTCGACGCATATTTCCTTCATTTTGATGCTCATATTCTTGTTACAATCAATATTTTCTTCGTTTTGATGCATATTTACTTCATTTTAATGCTCTTTTTCTTGTTACGATCTACATTTCATTCGTTTCGATGCAGATTTCCTTCTTTTTGAATCTCGTTTTCTCGTTACGATCAATATTTCCTTTGTTTCGATGCATATTTCCTTCATTTTGTATCTTATTTTCTCGTTACGATCAATAATACCTTTGTTTCGAGGCATATTTCCTTCATTTTGATGCTCCTTTTCTCGTTACGATCAACATTTCCTTTGTTTTGATGCATATTTCCCTCATTTTGATGCTCATTTTCTCGTTACGATCAATAATTCCTTCGTTTCGATGCATATTTCCTTCATTTTGATGCACTTTTACTAGTTACGATCAGCATTTCCTTCATTTCGATGCATATTTCTTTCATTTTGATGCTCCTTTTCTCGTTACGATCAACATTTCCTTTGTTTTGATGCATATTTCCCTCATTTTGATGCTCATTTTCTCGTTACGATCAATAATTCCTTCGTTTCGATGCATATTTCCTTCATTTTGATGCACTTTTACTAGTTACGATCAGCATTTCCTTCATTTCGATGCATATTTACTTCATTTTGATGCTCATTTTCTTGTTACGATGCATATTTCATTCGTTTCGATGCAGATTTCCTTCTTTTTGAGGCTCGTTTTCTCATTATTATCAATGTTTCCTTTGTTTCGATGCATATTTTCATTCATTTTGATGCTCCTTTTCTCATTACGATCAATATTTCCTTCATTTTGATGCTCCTTTTCTTGTTACGATCAACATTTCATTCGTTTCGATGCAGATTTCCTTCTTTTTGAAGCTCGTTTTCTCGTTACGATCAATATTTCCTTTGTTTCGATGCATATTTCCTTCATTTTGAATCTTATGTTCTCGTTACGATCAATATTACCTTTGTTTCGAGGTATATTTCCTTCATTTTGATGCTCCTTTTCTCGTTACGATCGACATTTCCTTTGTTTTGATGCATATTTCCCTCATTTTGATTCTCATTTTCTCGTTACGATCAATAGTTCCTTCATTTCGATGCATATTTCCTTCATTTTGATGCACTTTTACTAGTTACGATCAGCATTTCCTTCATTTCGATGCATATTTACTTCATTTTGATGCTCATTTTCTTGTTACGATCAACATTTCATTTGTTTTGATGCAGATTTCCTTCTTTTTTAGGCTCGTTTTCTCATTATTATCAATGTTTCCTTTGTTTCGATGCATATTTCATTCATTTTGATGCTCCTTTTCTCATTACGATAAAATATTTCCTTCATTTTGATGCATACTTCCTTAATTTTGATGATCTTTTTCTTATTTCGATCAACATTTCATTCGTTTCGATGCAGATTTCCCTTTTTCTGATGCTCATTTTCTCGTTATGATCAATGTTTCCTTTCTTTCGATGCATATTTCCTTCTTTTTGATGCTCATGTTCTCGTTACGATCAATATTTCCTTCGTTTCGATGCATATTTTTTATTTTGATGCTCCTTTTCTTGTTACGATCAACATTTCATTCGTTTTGATGCAAATTTTCTTCTTTTTGATGCTCGTTTTCTCATTACGATCAATATTTCCTTGGTTTCGATGCATATTTGCTTCGTTTTGATTCTCATTTTCTCGTTACGATCAATATTACCTTAGTTTAGATGCATATTTCCTTCATTTCGATGCTCCTTTTCTCGTTACGATCAACATTTCATTCGTTTTGATGCAGATTTCCTTCTTTTTGATGCTCGTTTTCTCGTTATGATCAATATTTCCTCGTTTCGATGAATATTTCCTTAATTTTAACGTTTATTTTCTCATTACGATCATTATTTCCTTCGTTTCGATGCATATTTCCTTTATTTTGATGCTACTTTTCGTGTTACGATCAATATTTCATTAGTTTCGATGCAGATTTCTTTCTTTTTGATGCTCGTTTTCTCGTTATGATCAATATTTCCTTTGTTTCGATTCATATTTTCTTCGTTTTGATGCTCCTTTTCTCATTATGATCAGTATTTCCTTCGTTTCGATGAATATTTCCTTCATTTTGATGCTCCTATTCTCGTTACGATCAATATTTCCTTAATTTCGATGCATATTTCCTTTATTTTGATGCTCCTTTTCTCGTTACGATCAATATTTCTTTCGTTTCGACGCATATTTCCTTCATTTTGATGCTCATATTCTCGTTACAATCAATATTTCCTTCGTTTTGATGCATATTTACTTCAATTTGATTCTACTTTTCTTGTTACGATCAACATTTCATTCGTTTCGATGCAAATTTCCTTCTTTTTAATGCTCGTTTTCTCGTTACGATCAATATTTCCTTTGTTTCGATGCATATTTCCTTTATTTTGAATCTTATTTTCTCGTTACGATCAATATTACCTTCGTTTCGTTGCATATTTCCTTCATTTTGACGATCCTTTTCTCATTATGATCATCATCTCCTTTGTTTTGATGCATATTTCCCTCATTTTGATGCTTATTTTCTCGTTACGATCAATATTTCTTTCGTTTCGATGCATATTTCCTTCATTTTGATGCACTTTTTCTAGTTACGATCAGCATTTCCTTCATTTCGATGCATATTTACTTTATTTTGATGCCCATTTTCTTGTTATGATCAACATTTCATTCGTTTCGATGCAGATTTCCTTCTTTTTGAGGCTCGTTTTCTCTTTACTATCTATGTTTCTTTTATTTCGATGCATATTTTCATTCATTTTGATGCTCCTTTTCTCATTACGATCAATAGTTCCTTCGTTTTGATGCATATTTCCTTCGTTTTAATGCTCATTTTCTCATTACGATAAATATTTCCTTCATTTTGATGCATATTTCCTTAATTTTGATGCTCCTTTTCTTATTTCGATCAACATTTCATTCGTTTTGATGCAGATTTCCCTCTTTTTGATGCTCATTTTCTCGTTATGATCAATGTTTCCTTTGTTTCGATGCATATTTCCTTCTTTTTGATGCTCATATTCTCGTTACGATCAATATTTTCTTCATTTCGATGCATATTTACTTCATTTTGATGCTCCTTTTCTTGTTACGATCAATATTTCATTCGTTTTGATGTAAATTTTCTTCTTTTTGATGCTCGTTTTCTCATTACGATCAATATTTTCTTGGTTTCGATGCATATTTCCTTCGTTTTGATTCTCATTTTCTCGTTACGATCAATATTACCTTAGTTTCGATGCATATTTACTTCATTTTGATGCTCCTTTTCTCGTTACGATCAACATTTCATTCGTTTCGATGTAGATTTCCTTCTTTTTGATGCTCGTTTTTTCGTTATGATCAATATTTCCTCGTTTCAATAAATATTTTCTTAATTTTAATGTTTATTTTCTCGTTACGATCAATATTTCCTTCGTTTCGATGCATATTTCCTTTATTTTGATGCTACTTTTCTTGTTACGATCAATATTTCATTAGTTTCGATGCAGATTTCTTTCTTTTTTATGCTCGTTTTCTCATTATGATCAATATTTCCTTTGTTTCTATTCATATTTTCATCGTTTTGATGCTCTTTTTCTCACTACGATCAGCATTTCCTTCTTTTCGATGAATATTTCCTTCATTTTGAAGCTCATTTTCTCGTTACGATCAATATTTCCTTCATTTCGATGCATATTTCCTTCATTTTGATGCTCCTTTTCTCGTTACGATCAATATTTCCTTCGTTTCGACGCATATTTCCTTCATTTTGATGCTCATATTCTTGTTACAATCAATATTTCCTTCGTTTTGATGCATATTTACTTCATTTTGATGCTCCTTTTCTTGTTACGATCAACATTTCATTCGTTTCGATGCATATTTCCTTCTTTTTGAATCTCGTTTTCTCGTTACGATCAATATTTCCTTTGTTTCGATGCATATTTCCTTCATTTTTTATCTTATTTTCTCGTTACGATCAATAATACCTTTGTTTCGAGGCATATTTCCTTCATTTTGATGCTCCTTTTCTCGTTACGATCAACATTTCCTTTGTTTTGATGCATATTTCCCTCATTTTGATGCTCATTTTCTCGTTACGATCATAAATTCCTTCGTTTCGATGCATATTTCCTTCATTTTGATGCACTTTTACTAGTTACGATCAGCATTTCCTTCATTTCGATGCATATTTCCTTCATTTTGATGCTCCTTTTCTCGTTACGATCAACATTTCCTTTGTTTTGATGCATATTTCCCTCATTTTGATGCTCATTTTCTCGTTACGATCAATAATTCCTTCGTTTCGATGCATATTTCCTTCATTTTGATGCACTTTTACTAGTTACGATCAGCATTTCCTTCATTTCGATGCATATTTACTTCATTTTGATGCTCATTTTCTTGTTACGATACATATTTCATTCGTTTCGATGCAGATTTCCTTCTTTTTGAGGCTCGTTTTCTCATTATTATCAATGTTTCCTTTGTTTCGATGCATATTTTCATTCATTTTGATGCTTCTTTTCTCATTACGATCAATATTTCCTTCATTTTGATGCTCATTTTCTTGTTACGATCAACATTTCATTCGTTTCGATGCAGATTTCCTTCTTTTTGAAGCTCGTTCTCTCGTTACGATCAATATTTCCTTTGTTTCGATGCATATTTCCTTCATTTTGAATCTTATTTTCTCGTTACGATCAATATTACCTTTGTTTCGAGGCATATTTCCTTTATTTTGATGCTCCTTTTCTCGTTACGATCGACATTTCCTTTGTTTTGATGCATATTTCCCTCATTTTGATTCCCATTTTCTCGTTACGATCAATAATTCCTTCATTTCGATGCATATTTCCTTCATTTTGATGCACTTTTACAAGTTACGATCAGCATTTCCTTCATTTCGATGCATATTTACTTCATTTTGATGCTCATTTTCTTGTTACGATCAACATTTCATTTGTTTTGATGCAGATTTCCTTCTTTTTGAGGCTCGTTTTCTCATTATTATCAATGTTTCCTTTGTTTCGATGCATATTTTCATTCATTTTGATGCTCCTTTTCTCATTACGATCAATATTTCCTTCATTTTGATGCATACTTCCTTAATTTTGATGCTCTTTTTCTTATTTCGATCAACATTTCATTCGTTTCGATGCAGATTTCCCTCTTTCTGATGCTCATTTTCTCGTTATGATCAATGTTTCCTTTCTTTCGATGCATATTTCCTTCTTTTTGATGCTCATGTTCTCGTTACGATCAATATTTCCATCGTTTCGATGCATATTTTTTATTTTGATGCTCCTTTTCTTGTTACGATCAACATTTCATTCATTTTGATGCAAATTTTCTTCTTTTTGATGCTCGTTTTCTCATTACGATCAATATTTCCTTGGTTTCGATGCATATTTGCTTCGTTTTGATTCTCATTTTCTCGTTACGATCAATATTACCTTAGTTTTGATGCATATTTCCTTCATTTCGATGCTCCTTTTCTCGTTACGATCAACATTTCATTCGTTTCGATGCAGATTTCCTTCTTTTTGATGCTCGTTTTCTCGTTATGATCAATATTTCCTCGTTTCGATGAATATTTCCTTAATTTTAACGTTTTTTTCTCATTACGATCATTATTTCCTTCGTTTCGATGCATATTTCCTTTATTTTGATGCTACTTTTCGTGTTACGATCAATATTTCATTAGTTTCGATGCAGATTTCTTTCTTTTTGATGCTCGTTTTCTCGTTATGATCAATATTTCCTTTGTTTCGATTCATATTTTCTTCGTTTTGATGATCCTTTTCTCATTATGATCAGTATCTCCTTCGTTTCGATGAATATTTCCTTCATTTTGATGCTCCTTTTCTCGTTACGATCAATATTTCCTTCATTTAGATGCATATTTCCTTTATTTTGATGCTCCTTTTCTCGTTACGATCAATATTTCCTTCGTTTCGACGCATATTTCCTTCATTTTGATGCTCATATTCTTGTTACAATCAATATTTCCTTCGTTTTGATGCATATTTACTTCATTTTGATTCTACTTTTCTTGTTACGATCAACATTTCATTCGTTTCGATGCAAATTTCCTTCTTTTTAATGCTCGTTTTCTCGTTACGATCAATATTTCCTTTGTTTCGATGCATATTTCCTTTATTTTGAATCTTATTTTCTCGTTACGATCAATATTACCTTCGTTTCGATGCATATTTCCTTCATTTTGATGATCCTTTTCTCATTATGATCATCATCTCCTTTGTTTTGATGCATATTTCCCTCATTTTGATGCTCATTTTCTCGTTACGATCAATATTTCTTTCGTTTCGATGCATATTTCCTTCATTTTGATGCACTTTTTCTAGTTATGATCAGCATTTCCTTCATTTCGATGCATATTTACTTTATTCTGATGCCCATTTTCTTGTTATGATCAACATTTCAATCGTTTCGATGCAGATTTCCTTCTTTTTGAGGCTCGTTTTCTCTTTACTATCTATGTTTCTTTTATTTCGATGCATATTTTCATTCATTTTGATGCTCCTTTTCTCATTACGATCAATATTTCCTTCGTTTTGATGCATATTTCCTTCGTTTTAATGCTCATTTTCTCATTACGATAAATATTTCCTTCATTTTGATGCATATTTCCTTAATTTTGATGCTCATTTTCTTATTTCGATCAACATTTCATTCGTTTCTATGTAGATTTCCCTCTTTTTGATGCTCATTTTCTCGTTATGATCAATGTTTCCTTTGTTTCGATGCATATTTCCTTCTTTTTGATGCTCATATTCTCGTTACGATCAATATTTCCTTCATTTCGATGCATATTTACTTCATTTTGATGCTCATTTTCTTGTTACGATCAATATTTCATTCGTTTTGATGTAAATTTTCTTCTTTTTGATGCTCGTTTTCTCATTACGATCAATATTTTCTTGGTTTCGATGCATATTTCCTTCGTTTTGATTCTCATTTTCCCGTTACGATCAATATTACCTTAGTTTCGATGCATATTTACTTCATTTTGATGCTCCTTTTCTCGTTACGATCAACATTTCATTAGTTTCGATGCAGATTTCCTTCTTTTTGATGCTCGTTTTTTCGTTATGATCAATATTTCCTCGTTTCAATAAATATTTTCTTAATTTTAATGTTTATTTTCTCGTTACGATCAATATTTCCTTCGTTTCGATGCATATTTCCTTTATTTTGATGCTACTTTTCTTGTTACGATCAATATTTCATTAGTTTCGATGCAGATTTCTTTCATTTTTATGCTCGTTTTCTCATTATGATCAATATTTCCTTTGTTTCTATTCATATTTTCATCGTTTTGATGCTCTTTTTCTCACTACGATCAGCATTTCCTTCGTTTCGATGAATATTTCCTTCATTTTGATGCTCCTTTTCTCGTTACGATCAAAATTTCCTTCATTTCGATGCATATTTCCTTCATTTTGATGCTCCTTTTCTCGTTACGATCAATATTTCCTTCGTTTTGACGCATATTTCCTTCATTTTGATGCTCATATTCTTGTTACAATCAATATTTCCTTCGTTTTGATGCATATTTACTTCATTTTGATGCTCCTTTTCTTGTTACGATCAACATTTCATTCGTTTCGATGCAGATTTCCTTCTTTTTGAAGCTCGTTTTCTCGTTACGATCAATATTTCCTTTGTTTCGATGCATATTTCCTTCATTTTGTATCTTATTTTCTCGTTACGATCAATATTACCTTCGTTTCGATGCATATTTCCTTCATTTTGATGCTCCTTTTCTCGTTACGATCAACATTTCCTTTGTTTTGATGCATATTTCCCTCATTTTGATGCTCATTTTCTCGTTACGATCAATAATTCCTTCGTTTCGATGTATATTTCCTTCATTTTGATGCACTTTTACTAGTTACGATCAGCATTTCCTTCATTTCGATGCATATTTCCTTCATTTTTATGCTACTTTTCTCGTTACGATCAACATTTCCTTTGTTTTGATGCATATTTCCCTCATTTTGATGCTCATTTTCTCGTTACGATCAATAATTCCTTCGTTTCGATGCATATTTCCTTCATTTTGATGCACTTTTACTAGTTACGATCAGCATTTCCTTCATTTCGATGCATATTTACTTCATTTTGATGCTCATTTTCTTGTTACGATGCATATTTCATTCGTTTCGATGCAGATTCCCTTCTTTTTGAGGCTCGTTTTCTCATTATTATCAATGTTTCCTTTGTTTCGATGCATATTTTCATTCATTTTGACGCTCCTTTTCTCATTACGATCAATATTTCCTTCATTTTGATGCTCCTTTTCTTGTTACGATCAACATTTCATTCGTTTTGATGCAAATTTTCTTCTTTTTAATGCTCATTTTCTCATTACGATCAATATTTCCTTGGTTTTGATGCATACTTGCTTTGTTTTGATTCTCATTTTCTCGTTACGATCAATATTACCTTAGTTTCGATGCATATTTCCTTATTTCGATGCTCCTTTTCTCGTTACGATCAACATTTCATTCGTTTCGATGCAGATTTCCTTCTTTTTGATGCTTGTTTTCTCGTTATGATCAACATTTCCTCGTTTCGATGAATATTTCCTTAATTTTAATGTTTATTTTCTCGTTACGATCAATATTTCCTTCGTTTCGATGCATATTTTTTATTTTGATGCTCCTTTTCTTGTTACGATCAACATTTCATTCGTTTTGATGCAGATTTTCTTCTTTTTGATGCTCGTTTTCTCATTACGATCAATATTTCCTTGGTTTCGATGCATATTTCCTTCGTTTTATTCTCATTTTCTCGTTACGATCAATATTACCTTAGTTTCGATGCATATTTCCCTCATTTTGATGCTCATTTTCTCGTTACGATCAACATTTCATTCGTTTCGATGTAGATTTCCTTCTTTTTTATGCTCGTTTTTTCGTTATGATCAATATATCCTCGTTTCGATAAATATTTCCTTAATTTTAATGTTTATTTTCTCGTTACGATCAATATTTCCTTCGTTTCGATGCATATTTCCTTTATTTTGATGCTACTTTTCTTGTTACGATCAATATTTCATTAGTTTCGATGCAGATTTCTTTATTTTTTATGCTCGTTTTCTCGTTATGATCAATATTTCCTTTGTTTCTATTCATATTTTCATCGTTTTGATGCTCCTTTTCTCATTACGATCAGCATTTCCTTCGTTTCGATGAATATTTCCTTCATTTTGATGCTCCTTTTCTCATTACGATCAACATTTCCTTCATTTCGATGCAGATTTCTTTCATTTTGATGCTCATTTTCTCGTTACGATCAATATTTCCTTCGTTTCGATGCATATTTCCTTCATTTTGATGCTCATATTCTCGTTACAATCAATATTTCCTTCGTTTTGATGCATATTTACTTCATTTTGATGCTCCTTTTCTTGTTACGATCAACATTTCATTCGTTTCGATGCAGATTTCCTTCTTTTTAAAGCTCGTTTTCTCGTTACGATCGATATTTCCTTCATTTTGAATCTTATTTTCTCGTTACGATCAATATTTCCTTTGTTTCGAGGCATATTTCCTTCATTTTGATGCTCCTTTTCTCGTTACGATCAACATTTCCTTTGTTTTGATGCTTATTTCCCTCATTTTGATGCTCATTTTCTCGTTACGATCAATAATTCCTTCGTTTCGATGTATATTTCCTTCATTCTGATGCACTTTTACTAGTTACGATCAGCATTTCCTTCATTTTGATGCATATTTTCTTCATTTTGATGCTCATTTTCTTGTTACGATCAACATTTCATTCGTTTTGATGCAGATTTCCTTCTTTTTGAGGCTCGTTTTCTCATTATTATCAATGTTTCCTTTGTTTTGATGCATATTTTCATTCATTTTGATGTTCCTTTTCTCATTACGATCAATATTTCCTTCATTTTGATGCATATTTCCTTAATTTTGATGCTCATTTTCTTGTTTCGATCAACATTTCATTCGTTTCGATGCAAATTTCCCTCTTTTTGATGCTCATTTTCTCGTTATGATCAATGTTTCCTTTCTTTCGATGCATATTTCCTTCTTTTTGATGCTCATATTCTCGTTATGATCAATATTTCCTTCGTTTCGATGCATATATTTTTTATTTTGATGCTCCTTTTCTTGTTACGATCAACATTTCATTCGTTTTAATGCAAATTTTCTTCTTTTTGATGCTCGTTTTCTCATTACGATTAATATTTCCTTGGTTTCGATGCATATTTACTTCGTTTTGATTCTCATTTTCTTGTTACGATCAATATTACCTTAGTTTCGATGCTTATTTCCTTCATTTCGATGCTCCTTTTCTAGTTACGATCAACATTTTATTCGTTTTGATGCAGATTTCCTTCTTTCTGATGCTCGTTTTCTCGTTATGATCAATATTTCCTCGTTTCGATGAATATTTCCTTAATTTTAACGTTTATTTTCTCGTTACGATCAATATTTCCTTCGTTTTGATGCATATTTACTTCATTTTGATGCTCCTTTTCTTGTTACGATCAACATTTCATTCATTTCGATGTAGATTTCCTTCTTTTCGAAGCTCGTTTTCTCGTTACGATCAATATTTCCTTTGTTTCGATGCATATTTCCTTCATTTTGAATCTTATTTTCTCGTTACGATCAATATTACCTTCGTTTCGATGCATATTTCCTACATTTTGATGCTCCTTTTCTCGTTACGATCAACATTTCCTTTGTTTTGATGCATATTTCCCACATTTTGATGCTGATTTTCTCGTTACGATCAATATTTCATTCGTTTCGATGCATATTTCCTTCATTATGATACACTTTTTCTAGTTACGATCAGCATTTCCTTCATTTTGATGCATATTTACCTCATTTTGATGCTCTTATTCTTGTTACGATCAACATTTCATTCGTTTCGATGCAGATTTCCTTCTTTTTGAAGCTCGTTTTCTCATTACGATCAATATTTCCTGTTTCGATGCATATTTCCTTCATTTTGAATCTTATTTTCTCGTTATGATCAATATTACCTTCGTTTCGATGCATATTTCCTTCATTTTGATGCTCCTTTTCTCGTTACGATCAACATTTCCTTTGTTTTGATGCATATTTCCCTCATTTTGATGCTCATTTTCTCGTTACGATCAATATTTTCTTCGTTTCGATGCATATTTCCTTCATTATGATGCACTTTTTCTAGTTACGATCAGCATTTCCTTCATTTCGATGCATATTTACTTCATTTTGATGCTCATTTTCTTGTTACGATCAACATTTCATTCGTTTCGATGCAGATTTCCTTCTTTTTGAGGCTCGTTATCTCTTTATTATCAATGTTTCCCATGTTTCGATGCATATTTTCATTTATTTTGATGCTCCTTTTCTCATTACGATCAATATTTCCTTCGTTTTGATGCATATTTCCTTAATTTTAATGCTCATTTTCTCATTACGATAAATATTTCCTTCGTTTTGATGCATATTTCCTTAATTTTGATGCTCCTTTTCTTGTTTCGATCAACATTTCATTCGTTTTGATGCAGATTTCCCTCTTTTTGATGCTCATTTCCTCGTTATGATCAATGTTTCCTTTGTTTCGATGCATATTTCCTTCTTTTTGATGCTCATATTCTCGTTACGATCAATAATTCATTCGTTTCGATGCATATTTTTTTATTTTGATGCTCCTTTTCTTGTTACGATCAATATTTCCTTCATTTAGATGCATATTTCCTTTATTTTGATGCTCCTTTTCTCGTTACGATCAATATTTCCTTCGTTTCGACGCATATTTCCTTCATTTTGATGCTCATATTCTTGTTACAATCAATATTTCCTTCGTTTTGATGCATATTTACTTCATTTTGATTCTACTTTTCTTGTTACGATCAACATTTCATTCGTTTCGATGCAAATTTCCTTCTTTTTAATGCTCGTTTTCTCGTTACGATCAATATTTCCTTTGTTTCGATGCATATTTCCTTTATTTTGAATCTTATTTTCTCGTTACGATCAATATTACCTTCGTTTCGATGCATATTTCCTTCATTTTGATGATCCTTTTCTCATTATGATCATCATCTCCTTTGTTTTGATGCATATTTCCCTCATTTTGATGCTCATTTTCTCGTTACGATCAATATTTCTTTCGTTTCGATGCATATTTCCTTCATTTTGATGCACTTTTTCTAGTTATGATCAGCATTTCCTTCATTTCGATGCATATTTACTTTATTCTGATGCCCATTTTCTTGTTATGATCAACATTTCAATCGTTTCGATGCAGATTTCCTTCTTTTTGAGGCTCGTTTTCTCTTTACTATCTATGTTTCTTTTATTTCGATGCATATTTCCATTCATTTTGATGCTCCTTTTCTCATTACGATCAATATTTCCTTCGTTTTGATGCATATTTCCTTCGTTTTAATGCTCATTTTCTCATTACGATAAATATTTCCTTCATTTTGATGCATATTTCCTTAATTTTGATGCTCATTTTCTTATTTCGATCAACATTTCATTCGTTTCTATGTAGATTTCCCTCTTTTTGATGCTCATTTTCTCGTTATGATCAATGTTTCCTTTGTTTCGATGCATATTTCCTTCTTTTTGATGCTCATATTCTCGTTACGATCAATATTTCCTTCATTTCGATGCATATTTACTTCATTTTGATGCTCATTTTCTTGTTACGATCAATATTTCATTCGTTTTGATGTAAATTTTCTTCTTTTTGATGCTCGTTTTCTCATTACGATCAATATTTTCTTGGTTTCGATGCATATTTCCTTCGTTTTGATTCTCATTTTCCCGTTACGATCAATATTACCTTAGTTTCGATGCATATTTACTTCATTTTGATGCTCCTTTTCTCGTTACGATCAACATTTCATTAGTTTCGATGCAGATTTCCTTCTTTTTGATGCTCGTTTTTTCGTTATGATCAATATTTCCTCGTTTCAATAAATATTTTCTTAATTTTAATGTTTATTTTCTCGTTACGATCAATATTTCCTTCGTTTCGATGCATATTTCCTTTATTTTGATGCTACTTTTCTTGTTACGATCAATATTTCATTAGTTTCGATGCAGATTTCTTTCATTTTTATGCTCGTTTTCTCATTATGATCAATATTTCCTTTGTTTCTATTCATATTTTCATCGTTTTGATGCTCTTTTTCTCACTACGATCAGCATTTCCTTCGTTTCGATGAATATTTCCTTCATTTTGATGCTCCTTTTCTCGTTACGATCAACATTTCCTTCATTTCGATGCATATTTCCTTCATTTTGATGCTCCTTTTCTCGTTACGATCAATATTTCCTTCGTTTTGACTCATATTTCCTTCATTTTGATGCTCATATTCTTGTTACAATCAATATTTCCTTCGTTTTGATGCATATTTACTTCATTTTGATGCTCCTTTTCTTGTTACGATCAACATTTCATTCGTTTCGATGCAGATTTCCTTCTTTTTGAAGCTCGTTTTCTCGTTACGATCAATATTTCCTTTGTTTCGATGCATATTTCCTTCATTTTGTATCTTATTTTCTCGTTACGATCAATATTACCTTCGTTTCGATGCATATTTCCTTCATTTTGATGCTCCTTTTCTCGTTACGATCAACATTTCCTTTGTTTTGATGCATATTTCCCTCATTTTGATGCTCATTTTCTCGTTACGATCAATAATTCCTTCGTTTCGATGTATATTTCCTTCATTTTGATGCACTTTTACTAGTTACGATCAGCATTTCCTTCATTTCGATGCATATTTCCTTCATTTTTATGCTACTTTTCTCGTTACGATCAACATTTCCTTTGTTTTGATGCATATTTCCCTCATTTTGATGCTCATTTTCTCGTTACGATCAATAATTCCTTCGTTTCGATGCATATTTCCTTCATTTTGATGCACTTTTACTAGTTACGATCAGCATTTCCTTCATTTCGATGCATATTTACTTCATTTTGATGCTCATTTTCTTGTTACGATGCATATTTCATTCGTTTCGATGCAGATTCCCTTCTTTTTGAGGCTCGTTTTCTCATTATTATCAATGTTTCCTTTGTTTCGATGCATATTTTCATTCATTTTGACGCTCCTTTTCTCATTACGATCAATATTTCCTTCATTTTGATGCTCCTTTTCTTGTTACGATCAACATTTCATTCGTTTTGATGCAAATTTTCTTCTTTTTAATGCTCATTTTCTCATTACGATCAATATTTCCTTGGTTTTGATGCATACTTGCTTTGTTTTGATTCTCATTTTCTCGTTACGATCAATATTACCTTAGTTTCGATGCATATTTCCTTATTTCGATGCTCCTTTTCTCGTTACGATCAACATTTCATTCGTTTCGATGCAGATTTCCTTCTTTTTGATGCTTGTTTTCTCGTTATGATCAACATTTCCTCGTTTCGATGAATATTTCCTTAATTTTAATGTTTATTTTCTCGTTACGATCAATATTTCCTTCGTTTCGATGCATATTTTTTATTTTGATGCTCCTTTTCTTGTTACGATCAACATTTCATTCGTTTTGATGCAGATTTTCTTCTTTTTGATGCTCGTTTTCTCATTACGATCAATATTTCCTTGGTTTCGATGCATATTTCCTTCGTTTTATTCTCATTTTCTCGTTACGATCAATATTACCTTAGTTTCGATGCATATTTCCCTCATTTTGATGCTCATTTTCTCGTTACGATCAACATTTCATTCGTTTCGATGTAGATTTCCTTCTTTTTTATGCTCGTTTTTTCGTTATGATCAATATATCCTCGTTTCGATAAATATTTCCTTAATTTTAATGTTTATTTTCTCGTTACGATCAATATTTCCTTCGTTTCGATGCATATTTCCTTTATTTTGATGCTACTTTTCTTGTTACGATCAATATTTCATTAGTTTCGATGCAGATTTCTTTATTTTTTATGCTCGTTTTCTCGTTATGATCAATATTTCCTTTGTTTCTATTCATATTTTCATCGTTTTGATGCTCCTTTTCTCATTACGATCAGCATTTCCTTCGTTTCGATGAATATTTCCTTCATTTTGATGCTCCTTTTCTCATTACGATCAACATTTCCTTCATTTCGATGCAGATTTCTTTCATTTTGATGCTCATTTTCTCGTTACGATCAATATTTCCTTCGTTTCGATGCATATTTCCTTCATTTTGATGCTCATATTCTCGTTACAATCAATATTTCCTTCGTTTTGATGCATATTTACTTCATTTTGATGCTCCTTTTCTTGTTACGATCAACATTTCATTCGTTTCGATGCAGATTTCCTTCTTTTTAAAGCTCGTTTTCTCGTTACGATCGATATTTCCTTCATTTTGAATCTTATTTTCTCGTTACGATCAATATTTCCTTTGTTTCGAGGCATATTTCCTTCATTTTGATGCTCCTTTTCTCGTTACGATCAACATTTCCTTTGTTTTGATGCTTATTTCCCTCATTTTGATGCTCATTTTCTCGTTACGATCAATAATTCCTTCGTTTCGATGTATATTTCCTTCATTCTGATGCACTTTTACTAGTTACGATCAGCATTTCCTTCATTTTGATGCATATTTTCTTCATTTTGATGCTCATTTTCTTGTTACGATCAACATTTCATTCGTTTTGATGCAGATTTCCTTCTTTTTGAGGCTCGTTTTCTCATTATTATCAATGTTTCCTTTGTTTTGATGCATATTTTCATTCATTTTGATGTTCCTTTTCTCATTACGATCAATATTTCCTTCATTTTGATGCATATTTCCTTAATTTTGATGTCATTTTCTTGTTTCGATCAACATTTCATTCGTTTCGATGCAAATTTCCCTCTTTTTGATGCTCATTTTCTCGTTATGATCAATGTTTCCTTTCTTTCGATGCATATTTCCTTCTTTTTGATGCTCATATTCTCGTTATGATCAATATTTCCTTCGTTTCGATGCATATATTTTTTATGTTGATGCTCCTTTTCTTGTTACGATCAACATTTCATTCGTTTTAATGCAAATTTTCTTCTTTTTGATGCTCGTTTTCTCATTACGATTAATATTTCCTTGGTTTCGATGCATATTTACTTCGTTTTGATTCTCATTTTCTTGTTACGATCAATATTACCTTAGTTTCGATGCTTATTTCCTTCATTTCGATGCTCCTTTTCTAGTTACGATCAACATTTTATTCGTTTTGATGCAGATTTCCTTCTTTCTGATGCTCGTTTTCTCGTTATGATCAATATTTCCTCGTTTCGATGAATATTTCCTTAATTTTAACGTTTATTTTCTCGTTACGATCAATATTTCCTTCGTTTTGATGCATATTTACTTCATTTTGATGCTCATTTTCTTGTTACGATCAACATTTCATTCATTTCGATGTAGATTTCCTTCTTTTCGAAGCTCGTTTTCTCGTTACGATCAATATTTCCTTTGTTTCGATGCATATTTCCTTCATTTTGAATCTTATTTTCTCGTTACGATCAATATTACCTTCGTTTCGATGCATATTTCCTACATTTTGATGCTCCTTTTCTCGTTACGATCAACATTTCCTTTGTTTTGATGCATATTTCCCACATTTTGATGCTGATTTTCTCGTTACGATCAATATTTCATTCGTTTCGATGCATATTTCCTTCATTATGATACACTTTTTCTAGTTACGATCAGCATTTCCTTCATTTTGATGCATATTTACCTCATTTTGATGCTCTTATTCTTGTTACGATCAACATTTCATTCGTTTCGATGCAGATTTCCTTCTTTTTGAAGCTCGTTTTCTCATTACGATCAATATTTCCTGTTTCGATGCATATTTCCTTCATTTTGAATCTTATTTTCTCGTTATGATCAATATTACCTTCGTTTCGATGCATATTTCCTTCATTTTGATGCTCCTTTTCTCGTTACGATCAACATTTCCTTTGTTTTGATGCATATTTCCCTCATTTTGATGCTCATTTTCTCGTTACGATCAATATTTTCTTCGTTTCGATGCATATTTCCTTCATTATGATGCACTTTTTCTAGTTACGATCAGCATTTCCTTCATTTCGATGCATATTTACTTCATTTTGATGCTCATTTTCTTGTTACGATCAACATTTCATTCGTTTCGATGCAGATTTCCTTCTTTTTGAGGCTCGTTATCTCTTTATTATCAATGTTTCCCATGTTTCGATGCATATTTTCATTTATTTTGATGCTCCTTTTCTCATTACGATCAATATTTCCTTCGTTTTGATGCATATTTCCTTAATTTTAATGCTCATTTTCTCATTACGATAAATATTTCCTTCGTTTTGATGCATATTTCCTTAATTTTGATGCTCCTTTTCTTGTTTCGATCAACATTTCATTCGTTTTGATGCAGATTTCCCTCTTTTTGATGCTCATTTCCTCGTTATGATCAATGTTTCCTTTGTTTCGATGCATATTTCCTTCTTTTTGATGCTCATATTCTCGTTACGATCAATATTTCATTCGTTTCGATGCATATTTTTTTATTTTGATGCTCCTTTTCTTGTTACGATCAATATTTCATTCGTTTTGATGTAAATTTTCTTCTTTTTGATGCTCGTTTTCTCATTACGATCAATATTTTCTTGGTTTCGATGCATATTTCCTTCGTTTTAATTCTCATTTTCTCATTACGATCAATATTACCTTAGTTTCGATGCATATTTCCTTCATTTTGATGCTTCTTTTCTCGTTGCGATCAACATTTCATTCGTTTCGATGCAGATTTCCCTCTTTTGATGCTCATTTTCTCGTTATGATCAGTATTTCCTTTGTTTCGATGCATATTTCCTTCTTTTTGATGCTCATATTCTCGTTACGATCAATATTTCCATTATTTTAATGCATATTTACTTTATTTTGATGCTCCTATTCTTGTTACGATCAATATTTCATACGTTTCGATGCAGATTTCCTTCTTTTTAAAGCTCGTTTTCTCGTTACGATCAATATTTCCTGTTTCGATGCATATTTCCTTCATTTTGAATCTTATATTCTCGTTACGATCAATATTACCTTTTTTTCGATGCATATTTCCTTCATTTTGATGCTCCTTTTCTCGATACGATCAACATTTCCTTTGTTTTAATGCATATTTCCCTCATTTTGATGCTTATTTTCTCGTTACGATCAATATTTCCTTAGTTTCGATGCATATTTCCTTCATTATGATGCACTTTTTCTAGTTACGATCAGCATTTCCTTCATTTTGATGCATATTTTCTTCATTTTGATGCTCCTATTCTTGTTACGATCAACATTTCATTCATTTCGATGCAGATTTCCTTCTTTTTTAAGCTCGTTTTCTCATTACGATCAATATTTCCTGTTTCGATGCATATTTCCTTCATTTTGAATCTTATTTTCTCGTTACGATCAATATTACCTTCGTTTCGATGCATATTTCCTTTTGATGCTTCTTTTCTCGTTACGATCAACATTTCCTTTGTTTTGATGCATATTTCCCTCATTTTGATGCTCATTTTATCGTTACGATGAATATTTCCTTCGTTTCGATGCATATTTCCTTCATTATGATGTACTTTTCTAGTTACGATCAGCATTTCCTTCATTTCAATGCATATTTACTTCATTTTGATACTCATTTTCTTTTTACCATCAACATTTCATTCGTTTCGATGCAGATTTCCTTCTTTTTGAGGCTCGTTTTCTCTTTATTATCAATGTTCCCCTTGTTTCGATGCATATTTTGACATTTTGATGCTCCTTTTCTCATTACGATCAATATTTCCTTCGTTTTGATGCATATTTCCTTCATTTTAATGCTCATTTTCTCATTACGATAAATATTTCCTTCGTTTTGATGTATATTTCTTTAATTTTGATGCTCCTTTTCTTGTTTCGATCAACATTTCATTCGTTTCGATGCAGATTTCCCTCTTTTTGATGCTCATTTTCTCGTTATGATCAATATTTTCTTTGTTTCGATGCATATTTCCTTCTTTTTGATGCTCATATTCTCGTTACGATCAATATTTCCTTCGTTTCGATGCATATTTTTTTATTTTGATGCTCCTTTTCTTGTTACGATCAACATTTCATTCGTTTTGATGCAGATTTTCTTCTTTTTGATGCTCGTTTTCTCATTATGATCAATATTTCCTTGATTTCGATGCATATTTCCTTCGTTTTGATTCTCATTTTCTCGTTACGAACAATATTACCTTAGTTTCAATGCATATTTCCTTCATTTTGATGCTCCTTTTCTTGTTACGATCAACATTTCATTCGTTTCGATGCAGATTTCCTTCTTTTTGATGCTCGTTTTTTCGTTATGATCAATATTTCCTCGTTTCGATAAATATTTTCTTAATTTTAATGTTTATTTTCTCGTTACGATCAATATTTCCTTCGTTTCGATGCATATTTCCTTTATTTTGATGCTACTTTTCTTGTTACGATCAATATTTCATTAGTTTCGATGCAGATTTCTTTCTTTTTTATGTTCGTTTTCTCATTATGATCAATATTTCCTTTGTTTCTATTCATATTTTCATCGTTTTGATGCTCCTTTTCTCACTACGATCAGCATTTCCTTCGTTTCGATGAATATTTCCTTCATTTTGATGCTCCTTTTCTCGTTACGATCAACATTTCCTTTATTTCGATGCATATTTCCTTCATTTTGATGCTCCTTTTCTCGTTACGATCAATATTTCCTTCGTTTCGACGCATATTTCCTTCATTTTGATGCTCATATTCTCGTTACAATCAATATTTCCTTCGTTTTGATGCATATTTACTTCATTTTGATGCTCCTTTTCTTGTTACGATCAACATTTCATTCGTTTCGATGCAGATTTCCTTCTTTTTGAAGCTCGTTTTCTCGTTACGATCAATATTTCCTTTGTTTCGATGCATATTTCCTTCATTTTGAATCTTATTTTCTCGTTACGATCAATAATACCTTTGTTTCGAGGCATATTTCCTTCATTTTGATGCTCCTTTTCTCGTTACGATCAACATTTCCTTTGTTTTGATGCATATTTCCCTCATTTTGATGCTCATTTTCTCGTTACGATCAATAATTCCTTCGTTTCGATGCATATTTCCTTCATTTTGATGCACTTTTACTAGTTACGATCAGCATTTCCTTCATTTCGATGCATATTTCCTTCATTTTGATGCTCCTTTTCTCATTACGATCAACATTTCCTTAGTTTAGATGCATATTTCCCTCATTTTGATGCTCATTTTCTCGTTACGATCAATAATTCCTACGTTTCGATGCATATTTCCTTCATTTTGATGCACTTTTACTAGTTACGATCAGCATTTCCTTAATTTCGATGCATATTTACTTCATTTTGATGCTCATTTTCTTGTTACGATGCATATTTCATTCGTTTCGATGCAGATTTCCTTCTTTTTTAGGCTCGTTTTCTCATTATTATCAATGTTTCCTTTGTTTCGATGCATATTTTCATTCATTTTGATGCTCCTTTTCTCATTACGATCAATATTTCCTTCATTTTGATGCATATTTCCTTAATTTTGATGCTCATTTTCTTATTTTGATCAAAATTTCATTCGTTTCGATGCAGATTTCCCTCTTTTTGATGCTCATTTTCTCGTTTTGATCAATGTTTCCTTTCTTTTGATGCATATGTCCTTCTTTTGATGCTCATATTCTCGTTACGATCAATATTTCCTTCGTTTCGATGCATATTTTTTTATTTTGATGCTCCTTTTCTTGTTACGATCAACATTTCATTCGTTTTGATGCAAATTTTCTTCTTTTTAATGCTCATTTTCTCATTACGATCAACATTTCCTTGGTTTCGATGCATACTTGCTTCGTTTTGATTATCATTTTCTCGTTACGATCAATATTACCTTAGTTTCGATGCATATTTCCTTATTTCGATGCTCTTTTTCTCGTTACGATCAACATTTCATTCGTTTCTATGTAGATTTCCTTCTTTTTGATGCTCGTTTTCTCGTTATGATCAACATTTCCTCATTTCGATGAATGTTTCCTTAATTTTAATGTTTATTTTCTCGTTACGATCAATATTTCTTTTGTTTCGATGCATATTTTTTAATTTTGATGCTCCTTTTCTTGTTACGATCAACATTTCATTCATTTTGATGCAGATTTTCTTCTTTTTGATGCTCGTTTTCTCATTACGATCAATATTTCCTTGGTTTCGATGCATATTTCCTTCATTTTATTCTCATTTTCTCGTTACGATCAATATTACCTTAGTTTCGATGCATATTTCCCTCATTTTGATGCTCCTTTTCTCGTTACGATCAACATTTCATTCGTTTTGATGTAGATTTCCTTCTTTTTGATGCTCATTTTTTCGTTATGATCAATATTTCCTCGTTTCGATAAATATTTTCTTAATTTTAATGTTTATTTTCTCGTTACGATCAATATTTCCTTCGTTTCGATGCATATTTCCTTTATTTTGATGTTACTTTTCTTGTTACGATCAATATTTCATTAGTTTCGATGCAGATTTCTTTTTTTTTATGCTCGTTTTCTCGTTATAATCAATATTTCCTTTGTTTCTATTCATATTTTCATCATTTTGATGCTCCTTTTCTTATTACGATCAGCATTTCCTTCGTTTCGATGAATATTTCCTTCATTTTGATGCTCCTTTTCTCATTACGATCAACATTTCCTTCATTTCGATGCAGATTTCTTTCATTTTGATGCTCCTTTTCTCGTTACAATCAATATTTCCTTCGTTTCGATGCATATTTCCTTCATTTTGATGCTCATATTCTCGTTACAATCAATATTTCCTTCGTTTTGATGCATATTTACTTCATTTTGATGCTCCTTTTCTTGTTACGATCAACATTTCATTCGTTTCGATGCAGATTTCCTTCTTTTTAAAGCTCGTTTTCTCGTTACGATCAATATTTCCTTTGCTTCGATGCATAATTCCTTCATTTTGAATCTTATTTTCTAGTTACGATAAATATTACCTTTGTTTCGAGGCATATTTCCTTCATTTTGATGCTCCTTTTCTCGTTACGATCAATATTTCCTTTGTTTTGATGCATATTTCCCTCATTTTGATGCTCATTTTCTCGTTACGATCAATAATTCCTTCGTTTCGATGTATATTTCCTTCATTCTGATGCACTTTTACTAGTTATGATCAGCATTTCCTCCATTTCGATGCATATTTACTTCATTTTCGTGCTCATTTTCTTGTTACGATCAAAATTTCATTCGTTTTGATGCAGATTTCCTTCTTTTTGAGGCTCGTTTTCTCATTATTATCAATGTTTCCTTTGTTTCGATGCATATTTTCATTCATTTTGATGCTCCTTTTCTCATTACGATCAATATTTCCTTCATTTTGATGCATATTTCCTTAATTTTGATGCTCATTTTCTTGTTTCGATCAACATTTCATTCGTTTCGATGCAGATTTCCCTCTTTTTGATGCTCATTTTCTCGTTATGATCAATGTTTCCTTTCTTTCGATGCATATTTCCTTCTTTTTGATGCTCATATTCTCGTTATGATCAATATTTCCTTCGTTTCGATGCATATTTTTTTTATTTTGATGCTCCTTTTCTTGTTACGATCAATATTTCATTCGTTTTGATGCAAATTTTCTTCTTTTTGATGCTCGTTTTCTCATTACGATTAATATTTCCTTGGTTTCGATGCATATTTACTTCGTTTTGATTCTCATTTTCTTGTTACGATCAATATTACCTTAGTTTCGATGCATATTTCCTTCATTTCGATGCTCCTTTTCTAGTTACGATCAACATTTTATTCGTTTTGATGCAGATTTCCTTCTTTTTGATGCTCGTTTTCTCGTTATGATCAATATTTCCTCGTTTCGATGAATATTTCCTTAATTTTAACGTTTATTTTCTCGTTACGATCAATATTTCCTTCGTTTCAATGCATATTTACTTCATTTTGATGCTCCTTTTCTTGTTACGATCAACATTTCATTCGTTTCGATGTAGATTTCCTTCTTTTTGAAGCTCGTTTTCTCGTTACGATCAATATTTCCTTTGTTTCGATGCATATTTCCTTCATTTTGAATCTTATTTTCTCGTTATGATCAATATTACCTTCGTTTCGATGCATATTTCCTACATTTTGATGCTCTTTTTCTCGTTACGATCAACATTTCCTTTGTTTTGATGCATATTTCCCATATTTTGATGCTGATTTTCTCGTTACGATCAATATTTCATTCGTTTCGATGCATATTTCCTTCATTATGATACACTTTCTCTAGTTACGATCAGCATTTCCTTCATTTTGATGCATATTTACCTCATTTTGATGCTCCTATTCTTGTTACGATCAACGTTTCACTCGTTTCGATGCAGATTTCCTTCTTTTAGAAGCTCGTTTTCTCATTACGATCAATATTTCCTGTTTCGATGCATATTTCCTTCATTTTGAATCTTATTTTCTCGTTACGATCAATATTACATTCGTTTCGATGCATATTTCCTTCATTTTGATGCTCCTTTTCTCGTTACGATCAACATTTCCTTTGTTTTGATGCATATTTCCCTCATTTTGATGCTCATTTTCTCGTTACGATCAATATTTTCTTCGTTTCGATGCATATTTCCTTCATTATGATGCACTTTTTCTAGTTACGATCAACATTTCCTTCATTTCGATGCATATTTACTTCATTTTGATGCTCATTTTCTTGTTACGAATAACATTTCATTCGTTTCGATGCAGATTTCCTTCTTTTTGAGGCACGTTATCTCTTTATTATCAATGTTTCCCATGTTTCGATGCATATTTTCATTTATTTTGATGCTCCTTTTCTCATTACAATCAATATTTCCTTCGTTTTGATGCATATTTCCTTAATTTTAATGCTCATTTTCTCATTACGATAAATATTTCCTTCGTTTTGATGCATATTTCCTTAATTTTGATGCTCCTTTTCTTGTTTCGATCAACATTTCATTCGTTTTGATGCAGATTTCCCTATTTTTTATGCTCATTTCCTCGTTATGATCAATGTTTCCTTTGTTTCGATGCATATTTCCTTCTTTTTGATGCTCATATTCTCGTTACGATCAATATTTCCTTCGTTTCAATGCATATTTTTTTATTTTGATGCTCCTTTTCTTGTTACGATCAACATTTCATCCGTTTTGATGCAGATTTTCTTCTTTTTGAAGCTCATTTTCTCATTACGATCAATATTTCCTTGGTTTCGATGCATATTTCTTTCGTTTTGATTCTCATTTTCTCGTTACGATCAATATTACCTTAGTTTTGATGCATATTTCCTTCATTTTGATGCTCCTTTTCTCGTTACGATCAACATTTCATTCGTTTCGATGCAAATTTCCTTCTTTTTGATGCTCATTTTTTCGTTATGATCAATATTTCCTCATTTTGATAAATATTTCCTTAATTTTAATGTTTATTTTCTTGTTACAATCAATATTTCCTTCGTTTCGATGCATATTTCCTTTATTTTGATGCTACTTTTCTTGTTACGATCAATATTTCATTAGTTTCGATGCATATTTCTTTCTTTTTGATGCTCGTTTTCTCGTTATGAACAGTATTTCCTTTGTTTCTATTCATATTTTCATCGTTTTGATGCTCCTTTTCTCATTACGATCAGCATTTCCTTTGTTTCGATGAATATTTCCTTCATTTTGATGCTCCTTTTCTCGTTACGATCAACATTTCCTTCATTTCGATGCATATTTTCTTCATTTTGATGCTTCTTTTCTCGTTACGATCAATATTTCCTTCGTTTCGACGCATATTTCCTTCATTTTGATGCTCATATTCTCGTTACAATCAATATTTCCTTCGTTTTGATGCATATTTACTTCGTTTTGATTCATATTTCATTCGTTTCGATGCAGATTTTCTTCTTTTTGAAGCTCGTTTTCTCGTTACGATCAATATTTCCTTTGTTTCGATGCATATTTCCTTCATTTTGAATCTTATATTCTCGTTACGATCAATATTACCTTCGTTTTGAGGCACATTTCCTTCATTTTGATGCTCCTTTTCTCGTTACGATCAATATTTGCTTTGTTTTGATGCATATTTCCCTTATTTTGATGCTCATTTTCTCGTTACGATCAATAATTCCTTCATTTTGATGCATATTTACTTCATTTTGATGCTTATTTTCTTGTTACGATCAACATTTCATTCGTTTTGATGCGGATTTTCTTCTTTTTGATGCTCGTTTTCTCATTACGATCAATATTTCCTTGGTTTCGATGCATATATCCTTCGTTTTGATTCTCATTTTCTCGTTACGATCAATATTACCTTAGTTTCGATGCATATTTCTCTCATTTTGATGCTCCTTTTCTCGTTACGATCAACATTTCATTCGTTTCGATGCAGATTTCCTTCTTTTTGATGCTCGTTTTTTCGTTATGATCAATATTTCCTCATTTCGATAAATATTTCCTTAATTTTAATGTTTATTTTCTCGTTACGATCAATATTTCCTTCGTTTCGATGCATATTTTCTTTATTTTGATGCTACTTTTCTTGTTACGATCAATATTTCATTAGTTTCGATGCAGATTTCTTTCTTTTTTATGCTCGTTTTCTCATTATGATCAATATTTCCTTTGTTTCTATTCATATTTTCATCGTTTTGATGCTCCTTTTCTCATTACGATCAGCATTTCCTTCGTTTCGATGAATATTTCCTTCATTTTGATGCTCCTTTTCTCGTTACGATCAACATTTCCTTTTTTTCGATGCATATTTTCTTCATTTTGATGCTCCTTTTCTCGTTACGATCAATATTTCCTTCGTTTTGACGCATATTTCCTTTATTTTGATGCTCATATTCTCGTTACAATCAATATTTCCTTCATTTTGATGCATATTTACTTCATTTTGATGCTCCTTTTCTTGTTACGATCAACATTTCATTCGTTTCGATGCAGATTTCCTTCTTTTTAAAGCTCGTTTTCTCGTTACGATCAATATTTCCTTTGTTTCGATGCATATTTCCTTCATTTTGAATCTTATTTTCTCGTTACGATCAATATTACCTTTGTTTCGAGGAATATTTCCTTCATTTTGATGCTCATTTTCTCGTTACGATCAATATTTCCTTTGTTTTGATGCATATTTCCCTCATTTTGATGCTCATTTTCTCGTTACGATCAATAATTCCTTTATTTCGATGCATATTTCCTTCATTTTGATGCACTTTTACTAGTTACGATCAGCATTTCCTTCATTTCGATGCATATTTACTTCATTTTGATGCTCATTTTCTTGTTACGATCAACATTTCATTCGTTTTGATGCATCTTTCCTTCTTTTTGAGGCTCGTTTTCTCATTATTATCAATGTTTCCTTTGTTTTGATGCATATTTTCATTCATTTTGATGCTCCTTTTCTCATTACGATCAATATTTCCTTCATTTTGATGCATATTTCCTTAATTTTGATGCTCATTTTCTTGTTTCGATCAATATTTCATTCGTTTCGATGCAGATTTCCCTCTTTTTGATGCTCATTTTCTTGTTATGATCGATGTTTCCTTTCTTTCGATGCATATTTCCTTCTTTTTGATGCTCATATTCTCGTTACGATCAATATTTCCATCGTTTCGATGCATTTTTTTTGTTTTGATGCTCCTTTTCTTGTTACGATCAACATTTCATTCGTTTTGATGCAGATTTTCTTCTTTTTGATGCTCGTTTTCTCATTACGATCAATATTTCCTTGGTTTCGATGCATATTTACTTCGTTTTGATTCTCATTTTCTTGTTACGATCAATATTACCTTAGTTTCGATGCATATTTCCTTCATTTCGATGCTCCTTTTCTCGTTATGATCAACATTTCATTCGTTTTGATGCAGATTTCCTTCTTTTTGATGCTCGTTTTCTTGTTATTATCAATATTTCCTCGTTTCGATGAATATTTCCTTAATTTTAACGTTTATTTTCTCATTACGATAAATATTTCCTTCGTTTCGATGTATATTTCCTTTATTTTGATGCTACTTTTCTTGTCATGATCAATATTACATTAGTTTTGATGCAGATTTCTTTCTTTTTGATGCTCGTTTTCTCGTTATGATCAATATTTCCTTTGTTTCGATTCATATTTTCTTTGTTTTGATGCTCCTTTTCTCATTACGATCAGTATTTCCTTCGTTTCGATGAATATTTCCTTCATTTTGATGCTCCTGTTCTCGTTACGATCAACACTTCCTTCATTTCGATGCATATTTCCTTCATTTTGGTGCTCCTTTTCTCGTTACGATCAACATTTCCTTCGTTTCGACGCATATTTCCTTCATTTTGATGCTCATATTCTCGTTACAATCAGTATTTCCTTCGTTTTGATGCAGATTTCCCTCTTTTTGATGCTCATTTCATCGTTATGATCAATGTTTCCTTTGTTTCGATGCATATTTCCTTCTTTTTGATGCTCATATTCTCGTTACGATCAATATTTCCTTCGTTTCGATGCATATTTTTTTATTTTGATGCTCCTTTTCTTGTTACGATCAACATTTCATCCGTTTTGATGCAGATTTTCTTCTTTTTGAAGCTCGTTTTCTCATTAAGATCAATATTTCCTTGGTTTCGATGCATATTTCTTTCGTTTTGATTCTCATTTTCTCGTTACGATCAATATTACCTTAGTTTTGATGCATATTTCCTTCATTTTGATGCTCCTTTTCTCGTTACGATCAACATTTCATTCGTTTCGATGCAAATTTCCTTCTTTTTGATGCTCATTTTTTCGTTATGATCAATATTTCCTCGTTTCGATAAATATTTCCTTAATTTTAATGTTTATTTTCTTGTTACGATCAATATTTCCTTCGTTTCGATGCATATTTCCTTTATTTTGATGCTACTTTTCATGTTACGATCAATATTTCATTAGTTTCGATGCAGATTTCTTTCTTTTTGATGCTCGTTTTCTCGTTATGAACAGTATTTCCTTTGTTTCTATTCATATTTTCATCGTTTTGATGCTCCTTTTCTCATTACGATCAGCATTTCCTTTGTTTCGATGAATATTTCCTTCATTTTGATGCTCCTTTTCTCGTTACGATCAACATTTCCTTCATTTCGATGCATATTTCCTTCATTTTGATGCTCCTTTTCTCGTTACGATCAATATTTCCTTCGTTTCGACGCATATTTCCTTCATTTTGATGCTCATATTCTCTTTACAATCAATATTTCCTTCGTTTTGATGCATATTTACTTCGTTTTGATGCATATTTCATTCGTTTCGATGCAGATTTCCTTCTTTTTGAAGCTCGTTTTCTCGTTACGATCAATATTTCCTTTGTTTCGATGCATATTTCCTTCATTTTGAATCTTATATTCTCGTTACGATCAATATTACCTTCGTTTTGAGGCACATTTCCTTCATTTTGATGCTCCTTTTCTCGTTACGATCAACATTTGCTTTGTTTTGATGCATATTTCCCTTATTTTGATGCTCATTTTCTCGTTACGATCAATAATTCCTTCATTTCGATGCATATTTACTTCATTTTGATGCTTATTTTCTTGTTACGATCAACATTTCATTCGTTTTGATGCGGATTTTCTTCTTTTTGATGCTCGTTTTCTCATTACGATCAATATTTCCTTGGTTTCGATGCATATATCCTTCGTTTTGATTCTCATTTTCTCGTTACGATCAATATTACCTTAGTTTCGATGCATATTTCTCTCATTTTGATGCTCCTTTTCTCGTTACGATCAACATTTCATTCGTTTCGATGCAGATTTCCTTCTTTTTGATGCTCGTTTTTCTCGTTATGATCAATATTTCCTTCGTTTTGATGCATATTTTCTTTATTTTGATGCTACTTTTCTTGTTACGATCAATATTTCATTAGTTTCGATGCAGATTTCTTTCTTTTTTATGCTCGTTTTCTCATTATGATCAATATTTCCTTTGTTTCTATTCATATTTTCATCGTTTTGATGCTCCTTTTCTCATTACGATCAGCATTTCCTTCGTTTCAATGAATATTTCCTTCATTTTGATGCTCCTTTTCTCGTTACGATCAACATTTCCTTTATTTCGATGCATATTTCCTTCATTTTGATGCTCATTTTCTCGTTACGATCAATATTTCCTTCATTTCGACGCATATTTCCTTCATTTTGATGCTCATATTCTCGTTACAATCAATATTTCCTTCGTTTTGATGCATATTTACTTCATTTTGATGCTCCTTTTCTTGTTACGATCAACATTTCATTCGTTTCGATGCAGATTTCCTTTTTTTTAAAGCTCATTTTCTCGTTATGATCAATATTTCCTTTGTTTCGATGCATATTTCCTTCATTTTGAATCTTATTTTCTCGTTACGATCAATATTACCTTTGTTTCGAGGCATATTTCCTTCATTTTGATGCTCCTTTTCTCGTTACGATCAATATTTCCTTTGTTTTGATGCATATTTCCCTCATTTTGATGCTCATTTTCTCGTTACGATCAATAATTCCTTCATTTCGATGCATATTTCCTTCATTTTGATGCACTTTTACTAGTTACGATCAGCATTTCCTTCATTTCGATGCATATTTACTTCATTTTGATGCTCATTTTCTTGTTACGATCAACATTTCATTCGTTTTTATGCAGATTTCCTTCTTTTTGAGGCTCGTTTTCTCATTATTATCAATGTTTCCTTTGCTTCGATGCATATTTTCATTCATTTTGATGCTCCTTTTCTCATTACGATCAATATTTCCTTCATTTTGATGCATATTTCCTTAATTTTGATGCTCATTTTCTTGTTTCGATCAACATTTCATTCATTTCGATGCAGATTTCCCTCTTTTTGATGCTCATTTTCTCGTTATGATCAATGTTTCCTTTCTTTCGATGCATATTTCCTTCTTTTTGATGCTCATATTCTCGTTACGATCAATATTTCCTTCGTTTCGATGCATATTTTTTTTGTTTTGATGCTCCTTTTCTTGTTACGATCAACATTTCATTCGTTTTGATGCAGATTTTCTTCTTTTTGATGCTCATTTTCTCATTACGATCAATATTTCCTTGGTTTCGATGCATATTTACTTCGTTTTGATTCTCATTTTCTTGTTACGATCTATATTACCTTAGTTTCGATGCATATTTCCTTCATTTCGCTGCTCCTTTTCTCGTTACGATCAACATTTCATTCGTTTTGATGCAGATTTCCTTCTTATTGATGCTCGTTTTCTCGTTATGATCAATATTTCCTCGTTTCGATGAATATTTCCTTAATTTTAACGTTTATTTTCTCGTTACGATCAATATTTCCTTCGTTTTGATGCATATTTCCTTTATTTTGATGCTACTTTTCTTGTTACGATCAATATTTCATTAGTTTTGATACAGATTTCTTTCTTTTTGATGCTCGTTTTCTCGGTATGATCAATATTTCCTTTGTTTCGATTCATATTTTCTTTGTTTTGATGCTCCTTTTCTCATTACGATCAGTATTTCCTTCGTTTCAATGAATATTTCCTTCATTTTGATGCTCCTGTTCTCGTTACGATCAACACTTCCTTCATTTCGATGCATATTTCCTTCATTTTGGTGCTCTTTTTCTCGTTACGATCAACATTTCCTTCGTTTCGACGCATATTTCCTTCATTTTGATGCTCATATTCTCGTTACAATCAATATTTCCTTCGTTTTGATTCATATTTACTTCATTTTGATGCTCCTTTTCTTGTTACGATCAACATTTCATTCGTTTCGATGTAGATTTCCTTCTTTTTGAAGCTCGTTTTCTCGTTACGATCAATATTTCCTTTGTTTCGATGCATATTTCCTTCATTTTGAATCTTATTTTCTCGTTACGATCAATATTACTTTCGTTTCGATGCATATTTCCTTCATTTTGATGCTCCTTTTCTCGTTACGATCAACATTTCCTTTGTTTTGATGCATATTTCCCTCATTTTGATGCTCATTTTCTCGTTACGATCAATATTTCCTTCGTTTCGATGCATATTTCCTTCATTATGATACACTTTTTCTAGTTACGATCAGCATTTCCTTCATTTTGATGCATATTTACCTCATTTTGATGCTCCTATTCTTGTTACGATCAACATTTCATTCGTTTCGATGCAGATTTCCTTCTTTTTTAAGCTCGTTTTCTCATTACGATCAATATTTCCTGTTTCGATGCATATTTCCTTCATTTTGAATCTTATTTTCTCGTTACGATCAATATTACCTTCGTTTCGATGCATATTTCCTTCATTTTGATGCTCCTTTTCTCATTACGATCAATATTTTCTTTGTTTTGATGCATATTTCCCTCATTTTGATGCTCATTTTCTCGTTATGATCAATATTTCCTTCGTTTCGATGCATATTTCCTTCATTATGATGTACTTTTTCTAGTTACGATCCGCATTTCCTTCATTTCGATGCATATTTACTTCATTTTGATGCTCATTTTCTTGTTACGATCAATATTTCATTCGTTTCGATGCACATTTCCTTCTTTTTGAGGCTCGTTATCTCTTCATTATCAATGTTTCCCATGTTTTGATGCATATTTTCATTTATTTTGATGCTCCTTTTCTCATTACGATCAATATTTCCTTCGTTTTGATGCATATTTACTTTTTGATGCATATTTCCTTAATTTTTATGCTCATTTTCTTGTTTCGATCAACATTTCATTCGTTTTGATGCAGATTTCCCTCTTTTTGATGCTCATTTCCTCGTTATGATCAATGTTTCCTTTGTTTCGATGCATATTTCCTTCTTTTTGAAGCTCATATTCTCGTTACGATCAATATTTCCTTCGTTTCGATGCATATTTTTTAATTTTGATGCTCCTTTTCTTATTACGATCAACATTTCATTTGTTTTGATGCAGATTTTCTTCTTTTTGATGCTCGTTTTCTCATTACGATCAATATTTCCTTGGTTTCGATGCATATTTCTTTCGTTTTGATTCTCATTTTCTCATTACGATCAATATTACCTTAATTTTGATGCAAATTTCCTTCATTTTGATGCTCATTTTCTCGTTACGATTAATATTTCCTTCGTTTTGATGCATATTTCCTTCATTTTAATGCTCATTTTCTCATTACGATAAATATTTACTTCATTTTGATGCATATTTCCTTAATTTGTGGAAATAAAGAAAGAGGAAGGGAAGTGCACTTAAAAATGTGCACCTCCAAAACCATATATGGAGGCTGGCGCTCCATTTAGAGTGATGTGTCATGAGAGATTGTGAGATAATTTAAAAAAACACCTGCTCTAATATTTTATGAAAATCCACACGAGTTTTAGAGATGAAATGCAATGAAATGAATGTGGAATGAATGCAAGTGATTTAGGAAAATGAAAATTTCTGGTGAGTGTGGAATAAGGACTGCATGAATGCGTGGAGTAGTAGTTTATTAATGATGTGTGAAATCAAATTTGTGAGTGCATGAGTGAGAGTGTGTCATGTGTGAGGAGAATTAAAATTAAAATGGGGGCAGCACATGGGTTGGTGGGTGCACAACAATAGGCATGATTAGAGTGAGGGTGGAGTGTTAGTGCAGGTGTGAGTGAAGAATGAAGTGAGAGAGTAAGTTTGAATTCATACCTAAGCACATAGCTTTTTGAGGAGTTACACGCCTTTGGAATGGGAGTGTTTTCTCTTTTCAGATAATATGAGATGAAGGCAAAAGGTTAGATGAAATCCGCATACAAAACGAGAGGCAGGGCAAAGAAATTAGTAATCATAAATGGGCTTACACAACAATCCCATTTTTCAGCAAAAAATCCACACAATGCCTCCTCCCGTAACCAGCAACTTAGTGGACTTGGTCACAGGAAACCAAGCAAGGGAAAGAATAGAACAAGAAAAAAATCATTAATATTAGAGCAGAACAAGAACACGAGTTTTCTCTTGATCATTAAGTGATTTATTAATTAGTATTATGTAATTATGGACTTCATTTGCGTACATTTGGAATCAGGTGTATGTACTTCAATTTTCTATCTCAATGAAATTAACTACTTATTGAGAAGCTTAGAACCAGAAATTTCAGTTTGGCTCTCCACTCCTAACTGATATCAGCTGAGATTATTTTCACAAACAAATTCTGTAATTTAAAAAGAATGTGATACCTCAAAACATTTTTACTTGTATAACTGGTATCTTACTTAAACACTATAATGTTTTTTGACGAAAAGGATCCAGATATAAATTCTTTTCGTCTTCATGATAGTGCACATGAAGTCACTATGGTGTAATAGCAAATAACCCGCCAATCTTAAAAGAGAAACAAAAATCTTACAACGTCAGTAGGGGTCTGCACTTGAAACAAGAGGAGAAAATTGTAGAGACCAGGCTTCTAGACCTATTGTGATGCCAATATAAGTAAATAAATCATATGAAAGAGATTCTTCGTGGTTTTCGCATTTAGTCGAAAGAAAATAACAACAATAAACACATAATCGCCAGAAAAAATTGTGTGCACGACCGCAGCTTGGATAATAGAGAAATGCTTATGTAGAACCTGGGTAACCTGGAGTAGAAGGTGCGGCGGTGCTGTGAGACTCTTGCGCAGTTGAGAAAAGGAGGGCCGCGGGTTGTGTCGCGAACGGGTGGCTCGCCAGCAACTGGAATAGAGTCAAGAATAGGTGGGCTCGCGAGCGGGGAGCGGAAGTGTGGCTGGTGGCGAGAGGTGGTGGAGGGTTCTTCAATTTGGCCGGCGGGATTCACAATTTCAATCACATCTTGATGGGTTTTCGATTTTTAGAATTCGCTAGTGTTCTTTGATTTGGGGATTTTGGTGTGTTCGATTTTGGCTTTTGGAGTTCTAAGATTGGGGGGTTATAAAAAACATGATATACGTTTTATAAAAGAGACACTAAAAATGTGTTTTTTGTTTTTTTATTAATTTATTTAAAAAGACATTAATTAATGTGTTAATATCAGTTAAAAGATATCGATTTTGATAAACGATATCTATATTCATTATAAATATCACTAAAAGATATCAATATGCAATAACCGGTATTTATTGAAAAAATTCAAAAATAATAAATGACACTAGTATAATAGATATCGGTTAATATGTTCATAAATATCAATTTTACAAATTACCGATATTTATTTACTGATATCTATTCACAGTTTTCTAGTAGTGACCCCCCAACCATCATCCACATCCTTTCCCCCATTCATCCATCACAGTAAAGATTCGTCTGTGGATCCAAGAAGGAGAATCAAGAGAATTTGAAGAGACGGAAGAGAGAAGGAATGAGACTTCTGCACCAAGGGTTTTCCTAATTCTTTTCTTCTATTTTCAATTTTCCAGACTATGGGTAAGATCTATCCAACCCCATGATTATTTTTCGTAACATCATGGGCTAGAACCGTTTTGGTAGATCTAGGGTTTTGAAGGTTTTATGAATTAATTAAACTCTCTTGTGTGTCCTCCGTACAACACTACTTTTGGATTGATTTTATATATGATTGTGCTTTCTTAATCCATATTCATAGTTGTTTTGTGCATCTTCAATTGGTATATAGAGTCTGAATATATATTTTGGTTGTAGATTGAGTGCGTTCACCGCTGAACATGATTTCATGTTACGATTCTAAGTGAGGGGACTCCGAAACTTCATTGGAAATATCATATATGAATGTTTATTAATTGAATCGAATTTGGGTTAGTAAACAAGATAAAGAGGGTAATTTTATAGTACCTATAAAGGGAGATCATATCGGGTTTGATTTCAGATGTGAAAAATAATTGATATTGATAGTACCTAGAAAGGGGGTGAAATTACGTCTCTTGCTCCGAGGTTATTCACACGTGTTACATGCATATTTACTTGTGTCTATAGAGTAGATTTGCATGGTTTAGTGAAGCGTCCATAATCCACAAGGCAGAGTCGGCCAGCACATGAGAGGGAAGTTAAGTAGTAAAACTGGATTACCCTAGAGTTACATATTCTCTTACTTGATCCACTTTCGTATTCTTCCAGTGTTATTTATTTTACTTGTTATTTAATTTAATTGTTTAGCATTTGTTAATTAAATCCATCAACTTTATTACCTTTCGTCTTAATTAATTTAGATAATAATTAAATTGATAATACGTCGTCCTTTGGGTTCGATATTCACTTGGTTGCTTGCTTAAGCTGCAATTAATATACTTAATACTCTGGGATTAAATTTGCGTGCAAAGAAAATGCGCATCAATCAACTTTCCCATTCCCACCTTCTCTGTTCCTCCCACGCCCATGTGATTTTCATGTGAAATAGACCTACCCTCTCCCACCCCCCCTCTCTCTCTCAAAAAGGGTCATCTCCATCCTTGTATATACTAAACTAATAACAGTAATTGGGGCATCTTCTTTAAGCCTCTTTTATTATAATTTGCGCAAGCTTTGGTGGTCAACCAATCATAAGTCCTATCCATTGAAATGATATTGTCTTCTTTTCCTTTTCCACTGTAAAACCATGTTATGCCCCACTATTAGACTTCATCTAACATTTTTATTTTTGGTTGAATTGCAGGGCTACGACGCCATTGGGGTGGTGGGATGATGGTGTAATACTGGGTGGAAGAGACGTTTAGGGTGGTGGAACCTAGTTGGGTTGCAGCAGGGATGGGAAGTTCAGTTTCATTAACAATGTGATGG
Source organism: Pogostemon cablin (assembly GCA_023678885.1). Classification (NCBI taxonomy): domain Eukaryota; kingdom Viridiplantae; phylum Streptophyta; class Magnoliopsida; order Lamiales; family Lamiaceae; genus Pogostemon; species Pogostemon cablin. Next base: position 153,284 of record JAHCLQ010000841.1, read on the forward strand.
AAAGTGTAGCCGGAGTGAAAAGCAAAAGCGAAAGTAAGGGAGATCTTCTTTTTTGCTTCTTAAAGGTGCTGATTGTTCCTTTGTTTTTGCTTTTAGTTGGTGGTATCTACATGTTTGTCATATTGCCTTGCGTTGTTGATGATAATTGCTGGTTAAGTTAATACCATGAAGCCCTTAATTTATGTTAGATCTGTACTAGAATCTATATTATTCCAAGAGGGATGGGGTGTGGCCATGGCAATAGCATGGATTTTGAATTTGAATTTAAGCTAGGTTAGGTTGTATACCCAATGATCTATAGACAAGACATAGTAGTGGTGTTTATGCATCTTTGATTTGGTATGTATTTGCGAGTTGGTATCTATGTTACAATACCTTGCTTATAAGAGTTTATTTGCGAGTTGGTATCTATGTTTCTTCCCCACCAAAAATAGAGAAAATTAATTATTTACTATTATTAGATATAAGTATTCAAGATTTATATTTGAGTTTCAAATTTATGATAGCAAATAGTTAACATGGATTTATAATCTAGTACTTATTTCAATGATCGTCTAAAGTTTATACGGATGATCTTAATATACTTATCAAGTACATAACCTTCGTTACCATGATTTTTTAAAATTGAATTAGCTTTTTTTTTCTTTATTTCAGATGGTAATGAAGATAAAAAGTTATATATCATAATTCCAGTAGCTGGTATTGTTTCGGTATCCCCTGTAATCTTTATTGGCTGGTGCTGGTTTGTAAGAGTAAAGGTGAGAGTAGTCCATGAATGAAATTATTGTATGTATATTCTCTTGTAACTGAACACACAGTACATATTCTTATTAGGAAACAAGAGGGGAAACAGTGCAGGGTTTGTTGAAGCAGGGAAAGAGATTTCATAAGATTCAATTGTAATTGTCTTAAAAGATGAAGCTGAGAATGTTGATAATGAAGATCTGCAATTATTCACTTTTGAGACACTAGCAAGTGCAACAAATCAGTTTGACGAAAGCAATCTTTTTAGAAAGTGTGGCTTCAGTCCTGTTTACAAGGTACAATATATATTTAGTTAATTTCCTGCATCCACTACTTTTGCATCATTGAATCTTACATGTGATTACAACTATTTATAAGGATGTCTAGCAGATAGAAAAGAAATTGCAGCGAAGAGGTTGTCAACAGGTTTTGGATAATGTTCTTTTAACTATTTATTTATACGAGATAGTTGTAACAATTATATTTTTTTTAGCCTGCAATATTTAATAACTATTACGTGTGAATTTGGGATGACAAGTAAGAGTCTAACTCCATCTTTTTAATGTAAGCAGCCTTACTTTAAGACATTACATGTCCAGATGGAGGGTTGGCCTTGTTTCACACTAGATAATCAATTAGAAATTATAAGGGATGGTTATCTCTTAAAGTATACAAACTAAAGCAAGTATGATTTCCTCTGTTCATGGCTTCATTTTAAATTGTTATACAGAAATCTGATGACTATTTTTTTGTTTGTTATTGTCATAATTTGTTATGACTAAGTTGATCTTATATTGTTTATTCACTGCATTAACATGAATTATTTACATGATTTATCTTTATATAATAAATGATATGTTCATTATTTGGAAAAAAGAAGTGCTGACTATTTCAAATCCTTTAGGTTCGTTATAACTTAGTGTCATTTGTTTGTTGTGATTCATGTTATTGTGATAAAAAGAGTAACGGAATAATCAAAATTGTTTGGTGTCTCATTGGATGAATCTATCAAAATTCCCTCCGATGCTGGTCTTGGAGTGGCTATGTTTAGCTCAGGTAAAATTATCATTTTCTTAATTTAAACATGAATATCATTTAATTAAAAAATTGGTTGGTGTTGGAGATGAGATACAAGGTTTTTCAAGGTTGTAGAGTGCAATAAATGAAATGATTAATAGGGTGAGATTAAGATGCAGGGTGAGATTAAGATGCATGGTAAGATTTAATTAGTTAATCATAGCATATGAATTTGAGTGATTTGTATTGATTACACTGCAGGTCTATTTATAGCCCTCCAACCCAAGTTAATCGCATGTGGGAACACAATGGCTACCTTCGCCATGGATGTGAGGTTTTTCACTGGGCTGCCAATAATGGTTGCGTCTTCCATAGCTGTTGGCCTTCGTATTACTCTCCTCCATGTTGACATTGTGCAGGTAATTACAACTCGATCCATTTCTATAATTAAGTTTTGGATCATGAATTATAATAATATCTTATACTAGCTATCTTTGAATTATAGGATGAGCACAATGTAAGCTTGCATTATATTAATTTGATTCATTTAAGGATATATATGGTCAAGTAATTAATTTGAATTAATTAATATTGCAAGGTCATCTTTGGAATGCTGATCTCATTTCCAATCACCTTGGTGTATTATATTCTTCTTAGTTTATAGTAATATTTTTGGAAATTAACAAAAATGGCATGGGATGGGGTACTGAGAAAAAGTAGAAAATTTGATATATATTTGATTACTTTGATTACTTAACACAGTTAAATTATATTTAAGAGGTGAGGTATGGGGCTGCAAGTTTAAGATGGTCTCATCATTTGTTGAAATTGTTGTTGCAATTTTATGGTGCTAGAAAATTTGCCTTCTGTGTTACTCAGTTTTGCTCTCTCGCTATATGTTCTGCATAAACAAAGGAGATCATGCCATATATATTTTATTTGCTCACTCTATTTGTTCACCCTATTGGTTCTTTACAGATTGATTAAATATGTTTGAGAGGATTTTCAACATTTTACTGTGGAAATATGCATTGAAACGAATGAAATGTTGATCGTAACAAGAAAAGGAGCATCAAAATGAAGGAAATATGCATCGAAACGAAGGAAGTGTTGATCATAACGAGAGAATGAGCATTAAAATGAAGGAAATATTCATCGAAACGAAGGAAATATTGATCGTAATGAAAAAAGGAGCATCAAAATGAAGGAAATATGCATCGAAAAAAAGGAAACATTGATCATAACGAGAAAACGAGCATCAAAAAGAAGGAAATTTGCATCGAAACAAATGAAATGTTGATCGTAACAAGAAAAGGAGCATCAAAATGAAGGAAATATGCATTGAAACGAAGGAAATATTGATCGTAACGAGAAAATGATCATTAAAATAAAGGAAATATTCTTCGAAACGAAGGAAATATGCATCGAAACAAAGGAAATATTGATAATAATGAGAAAATAAGCATCAAAGAGAAGGAAATCTGCATCGAATTAACGAAATGTTCATCGTAACAAGAAAATGAGCATCAAAATGAAGTAAATATGCATCGAAACAAAGGAAATGCTATCGTAACTGGAAAAAGTGCATCAAAATGAAGGAAATATGCTTTGAAACGAAGAAAATATTGATCGTAACGAGAAAATAAGCATCAAAATGAAGGAAATATACATCGAAACGAAGGAAATAATGATTATAACAAGAAAAGGAGCATCAAAATAAAGGAAATATGCATCAAAACGAAGGTAATATTGATCGTAACGAGAAAATAAGAATCAAAACGAAGGAAATATGAATCGAAACAGAGGAAATATTGATCTTAACGAGAAAACGAGCATCAAAAAGAAGGAAATCTGCATCGAAACGAATGAAATGTTGATCGTAACAAGAAAAGGAGCATGAAAATGAAGTAAATATGCATTGAAATGAAGAAATATTGATCGTAACAAGAAAAGGAGCATCAAAATGAAGGAAATATGCATCGAAACGAAGGTAATATTGATCGTAAAGAGAAAATGAGAATCAAATGAAGGAAATATGCATCGAAACAAAGGAAATATTGATCGTATCGAGAAAACAAGCATCAAAAAGAAGGAAATATGCATCGAAACGAATAAAATGTTGATCGTTACAAGAAAAGGAGCATCAAAATGAAGGAAATATGCATTGAAACAAAAGAAATATTGATCGTAACGAGAAAATGAGCATTAAAATGAAGGAAATATTCATCGAAACGAAGGAAATGTTGATCGTAATGAGAAAAGGAACATCAAAATGAAGGAAATATGCATCGAAAAAATGAAACATTGATCATAACGAGAAAACGAGCATCAAAAAGAGGGAAATCTGCATCGAAACAAAGAAAACATTGATCATAACGAGAAACGAGCATAAAAAAAAGGAAATCTGCATCGAAATGAATTAAATGTTGATCGTAACAAGAAAATGAGCATCAAAATAAAGGAAATATGCATCAAAACGAAGGATATGTTGATCGCAACGAGAAAATGAGCATTAAAATGAAGGAAATATTCATCGAATCGAAGAAAATATTGATCGTAATGAGAAAAGGAGCATCAAAATGAAGGAAATATGCATCGAAACAGAGGAAATATTGATAATAATGAGAAAATGAGCATCAAAAAGAAAAAATTATGCATCGAAACGAATGAAATTTTGATCGTAACAAGAAAAGGAGCATCAAAATGAAGTAAATATGCATCGAAATGAAGGATATGTTGTTCGTAACGAGAAAATGAGCATTAAAATGAAGAAAATATTAATCAAAACGAAGGAAATGTTGCTGAGAAAAGGAGCATCAAAATGATGGAAATCTGCATCGAAATGAATGAAATATTAATCGTAACGAGAAAAAGGAGCATCAAAATGAAGAAAATATGCATCGAAACAAAGGTAATATTGATCATAACGAGAAAATGAGAATCAAAACGAAGGAAATATGCATTGAAACCAAGGAAATATTGATCGTAATGAGAAAACAAGCATAAAAAAGAAGGAAATCTGCATCAAAATGAATGAAATGTTGATCGTAACAAGAAAATGAGCATCAAAATGAAGGAAATATGCATCAAAACGAAGGAAATGTTGATCGTAATGAAAAATGAGAATTAAAATGTAGGAAATATTCATCGAATAGAAGGAAATATTGATCGTAATGAGAAAAGTAGCATCAAAATGAAGAAAATATGCATCAAAACAAAGGAAACATGATCATAAAGAGAAAACGAGCATAAAAAAGAAGGAAATATGCATCGAAACAAAGGAAACAATGATCATAACAAGAAAACGAGCATCAAAAAGAAGGAAATCTGCATTGAAACGAATGAAATGTTGATCGTACCAAGAAAATGAGCATCAAAATGAAGAAAATATTCATCGAAAAGAAGGAAATATTGATCGTAACGAGAAAAGGAGCATCAAAATGAAGGAAATATGCATCGAAACAAAGAAAATATTGTTCATAACGAGAAAACGAGCATAAAAAAGAAGGAAACATGCATAAAGAAAAGGAGAATCAAAATGAGTAAATATGCATCGAAAAGAAGGAAATGCTGATCTTAACGAGAAAATGCATCAAAATGAAGGAAATATGCATCGAAACGAAGGAAATCTTAATCGTAACGAGAAAATGAGCATTAAAATCAAAATGCTAGAAATATGCATCGAAATGAATAAAATATTGAACGTAACGAGAAAAAGAGCATAAAAATAAAGGAAATATGCATCGAAACGAAGGTAATATTGATCGAAACGAGAAAATGAGAATCAAAATGGAGAAAATATGCATCAAAACGTAGGTAATATTGATTCTAACAAGAAAATAAGCATCGAAATGAAGGAAATATGCATCGAAACGAAAGAAATATTGATCGTAACGAGATAAGGAGCATCAAAATCAAAATGAAGGAAATCTGTATTGAAATGAATGAAATGTTGATCGTAAGGAGAAAAGGAGCATCAAAATGAAGGAAATATGCATCGAAACGAAGGTAATATTAATCATAACGAAAAAATGAGAATCAAAATAAAGGAAATATGCATCGAAACAAAGGAAATATTGATAATAACAAGAAAACAAGCATAAAAAAGAAGGTAATCTGCATCGAAACGAATGAAATATTGATCGTAACGAGAAAATGAGCATCAAAATGAGGGAAATATGCATCAAAACAAAGGAAACATTGATCATAACGAGAAAATGAGCATCAAAAAGAAGGAAATCTGCATCGAATAGAATGAAATGTTGATCGTAACAAGAAAAGGAGCATCAAAATGAAGGAAATATGCATTGAAACGAAGAAAATATTGATCGTAATGAGAAAATTAGCATTAAAATGAAGGAAATATTGAACGTAATGAGACAAGGAGCATCAAAATGAAGAAAATATGTATTGAAATAAAGGAAACATTGATCATAACGAGAAAACGAGCATCAAAAAGAAGGAAATATGCATCAAAACGAATGAAATGTTGATCGTAACAAGAAAAGAAGCATCAAAATAAAGGAAATATATATCAAAACAAAAGAAATGTTGATCGTAATGAGAAAAGGAGCATTAAAATGAAGAAAATATGCATCGAAACAAAGGAAACATGATCATAATAAGAAAACGAGCGTAAAAAGAAGGAAATATGCATCGAAACAAAGGAAACAATGATCATAACAAGAAAACGAGCATCAAAAAGAAGGAAATCTGCATTGAAACAAATGAAATGTTGATCGTAACAAGAAAATGAGCATCAAAATGAAGAAAATATTCATCGAAACGAAGGAAATATTGATCGTAACGATAAAAGGAGCATCAAAATGATTGAAATATGCATCGAAACAAATGAAATATTGATCATAACGAGAAAACGAACATAAAAAAGAAGGAAATCTGCACAAAGCAAAGAAGAATAAAAATGAGTATATATGCATCGAAAAGAAGGAAATGCTGATCTTAACGAGAAAAAATGCATCAAAATGAAGGAAATATGCATCGAAACGAAGGAAATCTTGATCGTAATGAGAAAGTGAGCATTAAAATTAAAATGCTGGAAATATGCATCAAAATGAATGAAATATTGATTGTAACGAGAAAAGGAGCATCAAAATAAAGGAAATATGCATCGAAACGAAGGTAATATTGATCGAAATGAGAAAATGAGAATCAAAACGGAGAAAATATGCATCGAAACGTAGGTAATGTTGATTCTAACAAGAAAATAAGCATCAAAATGAAGGAAATATGCATCGAAACGAAGGAAATATTGATCGTAATGAGAAAAGGAGTACAATATCAAAATGAAGGAAATCTGCATTGAAACGAATGAAATGTTGATCGTAAGAAGAAAAGGAGCATCAACATGAAGGAAATATGCATCGAAATGAAGGTAATATTGATGATAACGAAAAAATGAGAATCAAAACAAAGGAAATATGTATCGAAACAAAGGAAACATTGATAATAACAAGAACACAAGCATAAAAAAGAAGGTAATCTGCATCGAAACGAATGAAATGTTGATCGTAACGAGAAAAGGAGCATCAAAATGAAGAAAATATGCATCAAAACAAAGGAAACATTGATCATAACAAGAAAATGAGCATAAAAAAGAAGGAAATCTGCATCGAATAGAATGAAATGTTGATCGTAACAAGAAAAGGAGCATCAAAATGAAGGAAATATGCATCGAAATAATCAAAATATTGATCGTAACGAGAAAATTAGCATTAAAATGAAGGAAATATTCATCGAAACGAAGGAAATATTGAACGTAATGAGAAAAGGAGCATCAAAATGAAGGGAATATGTATCGAAATAAAGGATACATTGATCATAACGAGAACGTGCATCAAAAAGAAGGAAATATGCATCGAAACAAAGTTAACATTGATCATAACGAGAAAACGAGCATCAAAAAGAAGGAAATCTGCATCGAAACGAACGAAATGTTGATCGTAACAAGAGAAGAAGCATCAAAATGAAGGAAATATGCATCAAAACTAAGAAAATATTGATCGTAAGGAGAAAATGAGCATTAAAATGAAGGAAATATTTATCGAAACGAAGGAAATATTGATCGTAATGAGAAAAGGAGCATCAAAATGAAGGAAATATGCATCGAAACAAAGGAAATATTGATCATAATGAGAAAACGAGCATCAAAAAGAAGAAAACCTGCATCGAAACGAATGAAATATTGATCGTAACAAGAAAAGGAGCATCAAAATAAATTAAATATGCATCGAAATGAAGGAAATGATGATCGTAACGAGAAAAGTGCATCAAAATGAAGGAAATATACATCGAAACAAAGAAAATGTAGATCGTAACGAAAAATGAGCATTAAAATGAAGGAAATATTCATTGCAACGAAGGAAACGTTGATCGTACTGAGAAAGGAGCATCAAAATGATGGAAATCTGCATCGAAACGAATGAAATGTTTATCGTAACGAGAAAAGGAGCATCAAATTGAAGGAAATATGCATCGAAACGAAGGTAATATTGATCATAACGAGAAAATGAGAATCAAAACGAAGGAAATATGCATCGAAACCAAGGTAATATTGATAGTAATGAGAAAACGAGCATAAAAAGAAGGAAATATGCATCAAAACAAATGAAATATTGATCGTAACAAGAAAAGGAGCATCAAAATGAAGGAAATATGCATCGAATCAAAGGAATAATGATCGTAATGTGAAAATGAGAATTAAAATGAAGGAAATATTTAACGAAATGAAGGAAATATTGATCGAAATGAGAAAAGAAGCATCAAAAAGAAGGAAATATGCATCGAAACAAAGGAAACATTGATCATAATGAGAAAACGAGCATCAAAAAGAAGGAAACTGCATCGAAATGAATGAATTGTTGATCGTAACAAGAAAATGTGCATCAAAATGAAGGAAATATTCATCGAAAATAAGGAAATATTAATCGTAACGATAAAAGGAGCGTCAAAATGAAGAAAGTATGCATCAAAACAAAGGAAATATTGATCATAACGAGAAAACGAGCATAAAAAAGAAGGAAATATTTATCGTAAAGAGAAAATGAGCATCAAAATCAAAATGATGGAAATATGCATCGAAACGAATGAAACGTTGATCGTAACGAGAAAAGAAGCATCAAAATGAAGGAAATATGCATCGGAACAAAGGAAATGAGCATCAAAAATGAAGGAAATATGCATCGAAACGAAAGAAATGTTGATCGTAATTAGAAAATGAGCATTAAAATGAAGGAAATACGCATCGAAACGAAGAAAATGTTTATCGTAATGAGAAAAGGAGCATCAAAATGAAAGAAATATGCATTGAAACAAAGAAAACATTGATCATAACGAGAAAACAAGCATTAAAAAGAAGGAATTCTGCATTGAAACTAATGAAATGTTGATCGTAACAAGAAAAGGAGCATCAAAATGAAGTAAATATGCATCGAAACGAAGGAAATATTGATCGTAACGAGAAATTGAGCATCAAAATGAAGAAAATATGCGTCGAAACGAAGGAAATGTTGATCGTAATGAGAAAAGGAGCATCAAAATGAATGAAATATGCATCGAAACAAAGAAAACATTGATAATAACGATAAAATGAGCCTCAAAAAGAAGGAAATCTGCATCGAAGCGAATGAAATGTTGATCATAACAAGAAAATGAGCATCAAAATGAAGTAAATATGCATCGAAGCGAAGGAAATGTTGATCGTAACTAGAAAAAGTGCATCAAAATGAAGGAAATACGCATCGAAACGAAGGAAATATTAATCGTAACGAGAAAATGAGCATCAAAATGATGGAAATATGCATCGAAACGAAGGAAATGTTGATTGTAACGACAAAAGGTGCATCAAAATGAAGAAAATATGCATCGAACGAAGGTAATATTGGTCGTAACGAGAAAATAAGAATCAAAACGAAGAAAATATGCATCGAAACAAAGGAAATATTGATCGTAACGCGAAAACGAGCATTAAAAAGAAGGAAATCTGTATCGAAACAAATGAAATATTGATCGTAACAAGAAAAGAGCATAAAAATAAAGTAAATATGCATCGAAACGAAGGAAATATTGATCGTAACGAGAACATGAGCATCAAAATGAAGGAAATATTCGTCGAAATGAAAGAAATGTTGATCGTTACGAGAGAAGGAGCATCAAAATGAAGGAAATATGCATCGAAATGAAGGAAATGTTGATAGTAACGAGAAAAGGAGCATCAAAATGAAGAAAATATTTAACGAAACGAAGGAAATGCTGATCGTAATGAGAAATGGAGCATCAAAATAAAGAAAATATGCATCGAAATAAAGGAAATATTGATCATAGCGAGAAAACGAGGATCAAAAAGAAAGAAATCTGCATCGAAACGAATGAAATGTTGATCGTAACAAGAAAAGTAGCATCAAAATAAAGAAAATATGCATCAAAACGAAGGAAATATTGATCGAAACGAGAAAATGAGCATTAAAATTTAGGAAATATTCATCGAAACGAAGGAAATATTGATCATAATGAGAAAACGAGCATCAAAAAGAAGGAAATCTCCATCGAAACGAATGAAATGTTGATCATAATGAGAAAAGGAGCATCAAAATGAAGGAAATATGCACCGAAACGAAGGTAATATTGATCGTAACAAGAAAATGAGAATCAAAATGAAGTAAATATGCACCGAAACCAAGGAAATATTGATCGTAATGAGAAAACGAGTATAAAAAAGAAGGAAATCTGCATCGAAACGAATGAAATGTTGATCGTAACAAGAAAAGAAACATCAAAATGAAGGAAATATGCATCGAATTGAAGGAAATATTGATCATAACGAGTAAATGAGAATTAGAATGAAGGAATTATTCATCGAAACGAAGGAAATATTGATCGTAATGAGAAAAAGAGCATCAAAATGAAAGAAATATGCATCGAAATAAAGGAAACATGATCATAATGAGAAAACGAGCATCAAAAAGAAGGAAATATGCATCGAAACAAAGGAAACATTGATCATAACGAGAAAACGAGCATCAAAAAGAAGGAAATCTTGCATCGAAATGAATGAAATGTTAATCGTAACAAGAAAAGGAGCATCAAAATGAAGGAAATATTCATCAAAACGAAGGAAATATTGATCGTAACGAGAAAAGGAGCATCAAAATGAAGGAAATATGCACCGAAACAAAGGAAATATTGATCATATCGAGAAAACGAGCATAAAAAAGAAGGAAATCTGCATCGAAACGAATGAAAGGTTGATCGTAATAAGAAAAGGAGCATCAAAATGAAGAAAATATGCATCTAAACAAAGGAAACATGATCATAAAGAGAAAACGAGCATAAAAAAGAAGGAAATATGCATCGAAACAAAGGAAACAATGATCATAACAAGAAAATGAGCATCAAAAAGAAGGAAATCTGCAATGAAACGAATGAAATGTTGATCGTAACAAGAAAATGAGCATCAAAATGAAGAAAATATTCATCGAAACGAAGGAAATATTGATCATAACGAGAAAAGGAGCATCAAAATGAAGGAAATATGCATCGAAACAAAGGAAATATTGTTCATAATGAGAAAACGAGCATAAAAAAGAAGGAAACATGCATAAAGAAAAGGAGAATCAAAATGAGTAAATATGCATCGAAAAGAAGGAAATGCTGATCTTAACGAGAAAAATGCATCAAAATGAAGGAAATATGCATCGAAACGAAGGAAATCTTAATCGTAACGAGAAAATGAGCATTAAAATAAAAATGCTGGAAATATGCATCGAAACGAATGAAATATTGATCGTAACTTGAAAAAGAGCATCAAAATAAAGGAAATATGCATAGAAACGAAGGTAATATTGATCGAAATGAGAAAATGAGAATCAAAATGGAGAAAATATACATCGAAACGTAGGTAATATTGATTCTAACAAGAAAATGAGCATCAAAATGAAGAAAATATGCATCGAAATGAAGAAAATATTGATCGTAACGAGATAAGGAGCATCAAAATCAAAATGAAGGAAATCTGAATTGAAACGAATGAAATGTTGATCGTAAGGAGAAAAGGAGCATTAAAATGAAGGAAATATGCATCGAAACGAAGGTAATATTGATTATAACGAAAAAATGAGAATCAAAATAAAGGAAATATGCATCGAAACAAAGGAAATATTGATAATAACAAGAAAACAAGCATAAAAAAGAAGGTAATCTGCATCGAAACGAATGAAATGTTGATCGTAACGAGAAAATGAGCATCAAAATGAGGGAAATATGCATCAAAACAAAGGAAACATTGATCATAACGAGAAAATGAGCATCAAAAAGAAGGAAATCTGCAACGAATAGAATGAAATGTTGATCGTAACAAGAAAAGGAGCATCAAAATGAAGGAAATATGCATTGTAACGAAGAAAATATTGATCGTAATGCGAAAATTAGCATTAAAATGAAGGAAATATTCATCGAAACGAAGGAAATATTGAACGTAATGAGACAAGGAGCATCAAAATGAAGAAAATATGTATCGAAATAAAGGAAACATTGATCATAACGAGAAAACGAGCATCAAAAAGAAGGAAATATGCATCAAAACGAATGAAATGTTGATCGTAACAAGAAAAGAAGCATCAAAATAAAGGAAATATATATCAAAACAAAAGAAATGTTGATCGTAATGAGAAAAGGAGCATTAAAATGAAGAAAATATGCATCGAAACAAAGGAAACATGATCATAATAAGAAAACGAGCATAAAAAAGAAGGAAATATGCATCGAAACAAAGGAAACAATGATCATAACAAGAAAACGAGCATCAAAAAGAAGGAAATCTGCATTGAAACAAATGAAATGTTGATCGTAACAAGAAAATGAGCATCAAAATGAAGAAAATATTCATCGAAACGAAGGAAATATTGATCGTAACGATAAAAGGAGCATCAAAATGATGGAAATATGCATCGAAACAAATGAAATATTGATCATAACGAGAAAACGAACATAAAAAAGAAGGAAATCTGCATAAAGAAAAGAAGAATAAAAATGAGTATATATGCATCGAAAAGAAGGAAATGCTGATCTTAACGAGAAAAAATGCATCAAAATGAAGGAAATATGCATCGAAACGAAGGAAATCTTGATCGTAACGAGAAAATGAGCATTAAAATTAAAATGCTGGAAATATGCATCAAAACGAATGAAATATTGATTGTAACGAGAAAAGGAGCATCAAAATAAAGGAAATATGCATCGAAACGAAGGTAATATTGATCGAAACGAGAAAATGAGAATCAAAACGGAGAAAATATGCATCGAAACGTAGGTAATGTTGATTCTAACAAGAAAATGAGCATCAAAATGAAGGAAATATGCATCGAAACGAAGGAAATATTGATCGTAACGAGAAAAGGAGCACAAAATCAAAATGAAGAAAATCTGCATTGAAACGAATGAAATTTGATCGTAAGAAGAAAAGGAGCATCAAAATGAAGGAAATATGCATCGAAACGAAGGTAATATTAATCATAACGAAAAAATGAGAATCAAAACAAAGGAAATATGCATCGAAACAAAGGAAACATTGATAATAACGAGAAAACAAGCATAAAAAAGAAGGTAATATGCATCGAAACAAATGAAATGTTGATCGTAACGAGAAAAGGAGCATCAAAATGAGTAAATATGCATCGAGAAGAAGGAAATGCTGATCGTAACGAGAAAAAATACATCAAAATGAAGGAAATATGTATCGAAATGAAAGAAATCTTGATCGTAACGAGAAAATGAGCATCAAAATCAAATGATGGAAATATGCATCAAAACAAATGAAATGTTGATCGTAACGAGAAAAGGAGCATCAAAATTAAGGAAATATGCATTGAAACAAAGGTAATATTGATCAAAACGAGAAAATAAGAATTAAAATGAAGAAAATATGCATCGAAACGTAAGTAATGTTGATTGTAACGAGAAAATGAGAATCAAAATGAAGGAAATATGCATCGAAACGAAGGAAATATTGATCGTAACGAGAAAAGGAGCATCAAAATCAAAATGAAGGAAATCTGTATTGAAACGAATGAAATGTTGATCGTAACGAGAAAAGAAGCATCAAAATGAAGGAAATATGCATCGAAACGAAGGTAATATTGATCATAACGAAAAAATGAGAATCAAAACGAAGGAAATATGCATCGAAGCAAAGGAAATATTGATCATAATGAGAAAACAAGCATAAAAAAGGGAAATCTGCATCGAAATTAATGAAATGTTGATCGTAACAAGAAAAGGAGCATCAAAATGAAGGAAATATGCATCAAAAAGAAGGAAATGTTGATCGTAACGAGAAAATGAGCATTAAAATTAAGGAAATATTCATCGAAAAGAAGGAAATATTCATCGTAATGAGAAAATGAGCATCAAAATGAAGGAAATATGCGTCGAAACGGAGGAAATGTTAATCGTAACGAGAAATGGAGCAACAAAATGAAGGAAATATGCATCGAAACAAAGGTAATATTGATCGAAACGAGAAAATAAGAATTAAAACGAAGAAAAAGTGCATCAAAATGAAGGAAATATGCATCGAAATGAAGGAAATATTGATCGTAACGAGAAAATGAGCATCAAAATGATGGAAATATGCATCAAAACGAAGGAAATGTTGATTGTAACGACAAAAGGAGCATCAAAATGAAGAAAATATGCATCGAACGAAGGTAATATTGATCGTAACGAGAAAATAAGAATCAAAACGAAGGAAATATGCATCGAAACAAAGGAAATATTGATCGTAACGCGAAAACGAGCATTAAAAAGAAGGAAATCTGTATCGACAATAAAAGAGCATAAAAATGAAGTAAATATGCATCGAAACGAAGGAAATATTGATTGTAACGAGAAAATGAGCATCAAAATGAAGGAAATATACGTCGAAACGAAAGAAATGTTGATCGTTACGAGAAAAGGAGCATCAAAATGGAGGAAATATGCATCGAAATGAAGGAAATGTTGATCGTAACGAGAAAAAGAGCATCAAAATGAAGGAAATATTCAACGAAACGAAGGAAATGCTGATCGTAATGAGAAATGGAGCATCAAAATAAAGAAAATATGCATCGAAACAAAGGAAATATTGATCATAGAGAGAAAACGAGCATCAAAAAGAAAGAATATGCATCGAAACGAATGAAATGTTGATCGTAACAAGAAAGTAGCATCAAAATAAAGAAAATATGCATCAAAACGAAGGAAATATTGATCTTAACGAGAAAATGAGCATTAAAATTAAGGAAATATTCATAGAAACGAAGGAAATATTGATCATAATTAGAAAACGAGCATCAAAAAGAAGGAAATCTCCATCGAAACGAATGAAATGTTGATCGTAACGAGAAAAGGAGCATCAAAATGAAGGAAATATGCACCGAAACGAAGGTAATATTGATCGTAACGAGAAAATGAGAATCAAAATGAAGTAAATATGTACCGAAACCAAGGAAATATTGATTTTAATGAGAAAACGAGTATAAAAAAGAAGGAAATCTGCATCGAAACGAATGAAATGTTGATCGTAACGAGAAAAGAAGCATCAAAATAAAGGAAATATGCATCGAAATTAAGGAAATATTGATCGTAACGAGAAAATGAGAATTAGAATTAAGGAAATATTCATCAAAACAAAGGAAATATTGATCGTAATGAGAAAAAGAGCATCAAAATGAAGAATTATGCATCGAAATAAAGGAAACATGATTATAATGAGAAAACGAGCATCAAAAAGAAGAAAATATGCATCGAAATAAAGGAAACATTGATCATAACGAGAAAAAGAGCAACAAAAAGAAGGAAATCTTGCATCGAAACGAATGAAATGTTAATCGTAACAAGAAAAGGAGCATCAAAATAAAGGAAATATTCATCAAAAAGAAGGAAATATTGATCGTAACGAGAAAAGGAACATCAAAATGAAGGAAATAGCACCGAAACAAAGGAAATATTGATCATATCGAGAAAACGAGCATAAAAATAAGGAAATCTGCATCGAAACGAATGAAAGGTTGATCGTAATAAGAAAAGGAGCATCAAAATGAGTAAATATGCATCGAGAAGAAGGAAATGCTGATCGTAACGAGAAAAAATGCATCAAAATGAAGGAAATATGTATCGAAATGAAAGAAATCTTGATCTTAACTAGGAGCATCAAATCAAATGATGGAAATATGCATCAAAACGAATGAAATGTTGATCGTAACGAGAAAAGGAGCATCAAAATGAAGGAAATATGCATTGAAACAAAGGTAATATTGATCGAAACGAGAAAATAAGAATTAAAATGAAGAAAATATGCATCGAATCGTAAGTAATGTTGATTGTAACGAGAAAATGAGCATCAAAATGAAGGAAATATGCATCAAAACGAAGAAAATATTGATCGTAACGAGAAAAGGAGCATCAAAATCAAAATGAAGGAAATCTGCATTGAAACAAATGAAATGTTGATCGTAACGAGAAAAGAAGCATCAAAATGAAGGAAATATGCATTGAAACGAAGGTAATATTGATCATAATGAAAAAATGAGAATCAAAACGAAGGAAATATGCATCGAAGCAAAGGAAATATTGATTATAACGAGAAAACGAGCATAAAAAAAGGGAAATCTGCATCGAAATTAATGAAATGTTGATCGTAACAAGAAAAGGAGCATCAAAATGAAGGAAATATGCATCAAAACGAAGGAAATGTTGATCGTAACGAGAAAATGAGCATTAAAATTAACAAAATATTCATCGAAAAGAAGGAAATATTCATCGTAACGAGAAAATGAGCATCAAAATGAAGGAAATATGCGTCGAAACGAGAGAAATGTTAATCGTAACGAGAAAAGGAGCAACAAAATGAAGGAAATATGCATCGAAACAAAGGTAATATTGATCGAAACGAGAAAATAAGAAATAAAATGAAGAAAATATTCATCGAAACGTAAGTAATATTGATTGTATTGAGAAAATGAGCATCAAAATGAAGGAAATATGAATCGAAATGAAGGAAATGTTGATCGTAACAAGAAAATGAGCATCAAAATCAAAATGAAGGAAATCTGCATTGAAACGAATGAAATATTGATCGTAACGAGAAAAGGAGCATCAAAATGAAGGAAATATGCTTCGAAACGAAGGTAATATAGAACATAACGAAAAAATGAGAATCAAAACGAAGGAAATATGCATCAAAACAAAGGAAATGTTGATCATAACGAGAAAATGAGCATAAAAAACAAGGAAATCCGCATCGAAACTAATGAACTGTTGATCGTAACAAGAAAAGGAGCATCAAAATGAAGGAAATATGCATCGAAACGAAGTAAATACTGATCGTAACGAGAAAATGAGCATCAAAATGAAGGAAATATGCATCGAAACGAAGGAAATATTGATCGTAATAAGAAAAGGAGCATCAAAATGAAGGAAATATGCATCAAAATGAAGGAAATATTGATCACAACGGGAAAAGGAGCATCAAAATGAAGGGAATATGCATCGAAATAAAGGAAATATGATCATAATGAGAAAACGAGCATCAGAAAGAAGGAAACTGCATCGAAATGAATGAAATATTGATCGTAACGATAAAAGGAGCGTCAAAATGAAGAAAATATGCATCGAAACAAGGAAATATTGATCATAACGAGAAAACGAGCATAAAAAAGAAGGAAATGTTTATCGTAACGAGAAAATGAGCATCAAAATCAAAATGATGGAAATATGCATCGAAACGAATGAAATGTTGATCGTAACGAGAAAAGAAGCATCAAAATGAAGGAAATATGCATCGGAACAAAGGAAATAAGCATCAAAAATGAAGGAAATATACATCGTAACGAGAAAATGAGCATCAAAAAGAAGGAAATATGCATCGAAACGAAAGAAATGTTGATCGTAATTAGAAAATGAGCATTAAAATGAAGGAAATATTCATCGAAACGAAGGAAATGTTGATCGTAATGAGAAAAGGAGCATCAAAATGAAAGAAATATGCATTGAAACAAAGGAAACATTGATCATAACGAGAAAACGAGCATTAAAAAGAAGGAATTCTGCATCGAAACTAATGAAATGTTGATCGTAACAAGAAAAGGAGCATCAAAATGAAGTAAATATGCATCGAAACGAAGGAAATATTGATCGTAACGAGAAATTGAGCATCAAAATGAAGAAAATATGCGTCGAAACGAAGGAAATGTTGATCATAATGAGAAAAGGAGCATCAAAATGAATGAAATATGCATCGAAACAAAGAAAACATTGAGAATAACGATAAAATGAGCCTCAAAAAGAAGGAAATCTGCATTGAAGCGAATGAAATATTGATCATAACGAGAAAAGGAGCATCAAAATGAAGCAAATATGCATCGAAGCGAAGGAAATGTTGATCGTAACTAGAAAAAGTGCATCAAAATGAAGGAAATATGCATCGAAACGAAGGAAATATTGATCGTAACGATAAAATGAGCATCAAAATGATGGAAATATGCATCGAACGAAGGAAATGTTGATCGTAACGAGAAAATAAGAATCAAAACGAAGGAAATATGCATCGAAACAAAGGAAATATTGATCGTAACGCGAAAACGAGCATTAAAAAGAAGGAAATATGTATCGAAACAAATGAAATGTTGATCGTAACAAGAAAAGAGCATAAAAATGAAGTAAATATGCATCGAAACGAAGGAAATATTGATCGTAACGAGAAAATGAGCATCAAAATGAAGAAAATATGCGTCGAAACGAAAGAAATGTTGATCGTTACGAGAAAAGGAACATCAAAATAAAGGAAATATGCATCGAAATGAAGGAAATGTTGATCTTAACGAGAAAAGGAGCATCAAAATGAAGAAAATATTCAACGAAACGAAGGAAATGCTGATCGTAATGAGAAATGGAGCATCAAAATAAAGAAAATATGCATCGAAACAAAGGAAATATTGATCGTAACAAGAAAATGAGCATTAAAATTGAGGAAATATTCATCGAAACGAAGTCAATATTGATCATAATGAGAAAACGAGCATCAAAAAGAAGGAAATCTCCATCGAAACGAATGAAATGTTGATCGTAACGAGAAAAGAAGCATCAAAATAAAGGAAATATGCACCGAAACGAAGGTAATATTGATCGTAACGAGAAAATGAGAATCAAAATGAAGTAAATATGCACCGAAACCAAGGAAATATTGATCGTAATGAGAAAACGAGTATAAAAAGAAAGGAAATCTGCATCGAAACGAATGAAATGTTGATCGTAACAAGAAAAGAAGCATCAAAATGAAGGAAATATGCATCAAAATGAAGGAAATGTTGATCGTAACGAGAAAATAAGAATTAGAATGAAGGAAATATTCATCGAAACAAAGGAAATATTGATCGTAATGAGAAAAAGAGCATCAAAATGAAGGAAATATGCATCGAAATAAAGGAAACATGATCATAATGAGAAAACGAGCATAAAAAAGAAGGAAATATGCATCGAAACAAAGGAAACATTGATCATAATGAGAAAACGAGCATAAAAAAGAAGGAAATCTTGCATCGAAACGAATGAAATGTTAAATGTAACAAGAAAAGGAGCATCAAAATGAAGGAAATATTCATCAAAACCAAGGAAATATTGAACGTAACGAGAAAAGGAGCATCAAAATGAAGGAAATATGCACCGAAACAAAGGAAATATTGATCATATCGAGAAAACGAGCATAAAAAAGAAGGAAATCTGCATCGAAACGAATGAAAGGTTGATCGTAATAAGAAAAAGAGCATCAAAATGAGTAAATATGCATCGAGAAGAAGGAAATGCTGATCGTAATAAGAAAAAATGCATCAAAATGAAGGAAATATGTATCGAAATGAAAGAAATCTTGATCGTAACGAGAAAATAAGCATCAAAATCAAATGATGGAAATATGCATCAAAACGAATGAAATGTTGATCGTAACGAGAAAAGGAGCATCAAAATGAAGGAAATATGCATTGAAACAAAGGTAATATTGATCGAAACGAGAAAATAAGAATTAAAATGAAGAAAATATACATCGAAACGTAAGTAATGTTGATTGTAACGAGAAAATGAGCATCAAAATGAAGAATATATGCATCGAAACGAAGGAAATATTGATCGTAACGAGAAAAGAAACATCAAAATCAAAATGAAGGAAATCTGCATTGAAACGAATGAAATGTTGATCGTAACGAGAAAAGAAGCATCAGAATGAAGGAAATATGCATCGAAACGAAGGTAATATTGATCATAACGAAAAAATGAGAATCAAAACGAAGGAAATATGCATCGAAGCAAAGGAAATATTGATCAGAACAAGAAAACGAGCATAAAAAAGGGAAATCTGCATCGAAATTAATGAAATGTTGATCGTAACAAGAAAAGGAGCATCAAAATGAAGGAAATATGCATCAAAACGAAGGAAATGTTGATCGTAACGAGAAAATGAGCATTAAAATTAAGGAAATATTCATCGAAAAGAAGGAAATATTCATCGTAACGAGAAAATGAGCATCAAAATGAAGGAAATATGCGTCGAAATGGAAGAAATGTTAATCGTAACGAGAAAATGAGCAACAAAATGAAGGAAATATGCATCGAAACAAAGATAATATTGATCGAAACGAGAAAATAAGAATTAAAACGAAGAAAATATTCATCGAAACGTAAGTAATATTGATTGTATTGAGAAAATGAGCATCAAAATGAAGGAAATATGCATCGAAACGAAGTAAATGTTGATCGTAACAAGAAAAGGAGCATCAAAATCAAAATAAAGGAAATCTGCATTGAATGAATGAAATATTGATCGTAACGAGAAAAGGAGCATCAAAATGAAGGAAATATGCTTCGAAACGAAGGTAATATAGAACATAACGAAAAAATGAGAATCAAAACGAAGAAAATATGCATCGAAACAAAGGAAATATTGATCATAACGAGAAAACGAGCATAAAAAACAAGGAAATCCGCATCGAAACTAATGAACTATTGATCGTAACAAGAAAAGGAGCATCAAAATGAAAGAAATATGCATCGAAACGAAGTAAATACTGATCGTAACGAGAAAATGAGCATCAAAATGAAGAAAATATGCATCGAAACGAAGGAAATGTTGATCGTAATGAGAAAAGGAGCATCAAAATGAAGGAAATATTCATCGAAACGAAGGAAATGCTGATCGTAATGAGAAATGGAGCCTCAAAATGAAGGAAATATACATCAAAACGAAGGAAATACTGTTCGTAATGAGAAATGGTTCATCAAAATGAAGAAAATATGCATCAAAACAAAGGAAATATTGATCATAACGAGAAAACGAGCATCAAAAAGGAAGAAATCTGCATCGAAAAGAATGAAATGTTGATCGTAACGAGAAAACGAGCATCAAAAAGAAGGAAATCTGCATCGAAACTAAGGAAATGTTGATCGTAACAAGAAGAGGAGCATCAAAATTAAGGAAATATGCATCAAAATGAAGGAAATATTGATCGTAACGAGAAAGGGAGCATCAAAATGAAGGGAATATGCATCGAAATAAAGGAAATATGATCATAATGAGAAAACGAGCATCAGAAAGAAGGAAACTGCATCGAAATGAATGAAATATTGATCGTAACGATAAAAGGAGCGTCAAAATGAAGAAAATATGCATCGAAACAAAGGAAATATTGATCATAACGAGAAAACGAGCATAAAAAAGAAGGAAATGTTTATCGTAATGAGAAAATGAGCATCAAAATCAAAATGATGGAAATATGCATCGAAACGAATGAAATGTTGATCGTAACGAGAAAAGAAGCATCTAAATGAAGGAAATATGCATCGGAACAAAGGAAATAAGCATCAAAAATGAAGGAAATATACATCGTAACGAGAAAATGAGCATCAAAAAGAAGAAAATATGCATCGAAACGAAAGAAATGTTGATCGTAATTAGAAAATGAGCATTAAAATGAATGAAATATTCATCGAAACAGAGGAAATGTTTATCGTACTGAGAAAAGGAGCATCAAAATGAAAGAAATATGCATTGAAACAAAGGAAACATTGATCATAACGAGAAAACGAGCATTAAAAAGAAGGAATTCTGCATCGAAACTAATGAAATGTTGATCGTAACAAGAAAAGGAGAATCAAAATGAAGTAAATATGCATCGAAACGAAGGAAATATTGATCGTAACGAGAAATTGAGCATCAAAATGAAGAAAATATGCGTCGAAACGAAGGAAATGTTGATCGTAATGAGAAAAGGAGCATCAAAATGAATGAAATATGCATCAAAACAAAGAAAACATTGATAATAACGATAAAATGAGCCTCAAAAAGAAGGAAATCTGCATCGAAGCGAATGAAATATTGATCATAACAAGAAAAGGAGCATCAAAATGAAGTAAATATGCATCGAAGCGAAGGAAATGTTGATCGTAACTGGAAAAAGTGCATCAAAATGAAGGAAATGTTAATCGTAACAAGAAAAGGAGCATCAAAATGAAGGAAATATTCATCAAAACGAAGGAAATATTGATCGTAACGAGAAAAGGAGCATCAAAATGAAGGAAATATGCACCGAAACAAAGGAAATATTGATCATATCGAGAAAACGAGCATAAAAAAGAAGGAAATCTGCATCGAAACGAATGAAAGGTTGATCGTAATAAGAAAAGGAGCATCAAAATGATTAAATATACATCTAGAAGAAGGAAATGCTGATCGTAACAAGAAAAAATGCATCAAAATGAAGGAAATATGTATCGAAATGAAAGAAATCTTGATCGTAACGAGAAAATAAGCATCAAAATCAAATGATGGAAATATGCATCAAAACGAATGAAATGTTGATCGTAACGAGAAAAGGAGCATCAAAATGAATGAAATATGCATTGAAACAAAGGTAATATTGATCGAAACGAGAAAATAAGAATTAAAATGAAGAAAATATGCATCGAAACGTAAGTAATGTTGATTGTAACGAGAAAATGAGCATCAAAATGAAGAAAATATGCATCGAAACGAAGGAAATATTGATCGTAACGAGAAAAGGAACATCAAAATCAAAATGAAGGAAATCTGCATTGAAACGAATGAAATGTTGATCGTAACGAGGAAAGAAGAATCAAAATGAAGGAAATATGCATCGAAACGAAGGTAATATTGATCATAACGAAAAAATGAGAATCAAAACGAAGGAAATATACATCGAAGCAAAGGAAATATTGATCATAACGAGAAAACGAGCATAAGAAAAAGGAAATCTGCATCGAAATTAATGAAATGTTGATCGTAACAAGAAAAGGAGCATCAAAATGAAGGAAATATGCATCAAAATGAAGGAAATATGCATCAAAACGAAGGAAATGAGCATTAAAATTAAGGAAATATTCATTGAAAAGAAGGAAATATTCATCGTAACGAGAAAATGAGCATCAAAATGAAGGAAATATGCATCGAAACGGAGGAAATGTTAATCGTAACGAGAAAAGGAGCAACAAAATGAAGGAAATATGCATCGAAACAAAGGTAATATTGACCGAAACGAGAAAATAAGAATTAATACGAAGAAAATATTCATCGAAACGTAATTAATATTGATTGTATTGAGAAAATAAGCATCAAAATGAAGGAAATATGCATCGAAACGAAGGAAATGTTGATCGTAACGAGAAAAGGAGCATCAAAATCAAAATGAAGGAAATCTGCATTGAAACGAATGAAATATTGATCGTAACGAGAAAAGGAACATCAAAATGAAGGAAATATACTTCGAAACGAAGGTAATATAGAACATAACGAAAAAATGAGAATCAAAACGAAGGAAATATGCATCGAAACAATAGAAATATTGATCATAACGAGAAAACGAGCATAAAAAAAAAGGAAATCCGCATCGAAACTAATGAACTGTTGATCGAAACAAGAAAAGGAGCATCAAAATGAAGGAAATATGCATCGAAACGAAGTAAATACTGATCGTAATGAGAAAATGAGCATCAAAATGAAGGAAATATGTATCGAAACGAAGGAAATGTTGATCGTAAGGAGAAAAGAAGCATCAAAATAAAGGAAATATTCATCGAAACGAAGGAAATGCTGATCGTAATGAGAAATGGAGCATCAAAATAAAGGAAATATGATCATAATTAGAAAACGAGCATCAGAAAGAAGGAAATATGCATCGAAACAAAGGAAACATTGATCATAAAGAGATAACGAGCATCAAAAAGAAGGAAATCTTGCATCGAAACGAATGAAATGTTAATCGTAACAAGAAAATGAGCATCAAAATGAAGGAAATATTTATCGAAATGAAGGAAATATTGATCGTAACGAGAAAAGAAGCGTCAAAATAAAGGAAATATGCACCAAAACAAAGGAAATATTGATCATATCGAGAAAACGAGCATAAAAAAGAAGGAAATCTGCATCGAAACGAATGAAAGGTTGATCGTAATAAGAAAAATAGCATCAAAATGAGTAAATATGCATCGAGAAGAAGGAAATGCTGATCATAACGAGAAAAAATGCATCAAAATGAACGAAATATGTATCGAAATGAAAGAAATCTTGATCGTAACAAGAAAATGAGCATCAAAATCAAATGATGGAAATATGCATCAAAACGAATGAAATGTTGATCGTAACGAGAAAAGGAGCATCAAAATGAAGGAAATATGCATTGAAACAAAGGTAATATTGATGGAAACGAGAAAATGAGAATTTAAATGAAGAAAATATGCATCGAAACATAAGTAATGTTGATTGTAACGAGAAAATGAGCATCAAAATGAAGGAAATATGCATCGAAATGAAGGAAATGTTGATCGTAACGAGAAAAGGTGCATCAAAATCAAAATGAAGGAAATCTGCATTGAAACGAATGAAATGTTGATCGTAACGAGAAAAGAAGCATCAAAATGAAGAAAATATGCATCGAAACAAAGGTAATATTGATCATTACGAAAAAATGAGAATCAAAACGAAGGAAATATGCATCGAAGCAAAGGAAATATTGATCATAATGAGAAAACGAGCATAAAAAAGGGAAATTTGCATCGAAATTAATGAAATGTTGATCGTAACAAGAAAAGGAGCATCAAAATGAAGGAAATATGCATCAAAACGAAGGAAATGTTGATCGTAACGAGAAAATGAGAATTAAAATTAAGGAAATATTCATCGAAAAGAAGGAAATATTCATCGTAACAAGAAAAAGAGCATCAAAATGAAGGAAATATGCGTCGAAATGGAGGAAATATTAATCGTAACGAGAAAAGGAGCAACAAAATGAAGAAAATATGCATCGAAACAAAGGTAATATTGATCGAAACGAGAAAATAAGAATTAAAATGAAGAAAATATTCATCGAAACATAAGTAATGTTGATTGTAACGAGAAAATGAGCATCAAAATGAAGAAAATATGCATCGAAACTCAGGAAATGTTGATCGTAATGAGAAAAGGAGCATCAAAATCAAAATGAAGAAAATCTGCTTTGAAACGAATGAAATGTTGATCGTAATGAGAAAAGGAGCATCAAAATGAAGGAAATATGCTTCGAAACGAAGGTAATATTGAACATAACGAAAATATGAGAATAAAAACGAAGGAAATATGCATCGAAACAAAGGAAATGTTGATCATAACGAGAAAACGCGCATAAAAAAGAAGGAAATCCGCATCGAAACTAATGAACTGTTGATCGTAACAAGAAAAGGAGCATCAATATGAAGGAGATATGCATCGAAACGAAGTAAATACAGATCGTAACGAGAAAATGAGCATCAAAATGAAGGAAATATGCATCGAACGAATGTAATATTGATCGTAACGAGAGAATAAGAATCAAAACGAAGGAAATATGCATCGAAACAAAGGAAATATTGATCGTAACGCGAAAACGAGCATTAAAAAGAAGGAAATCTGTATCGAAACAAATGAAATATTGATCGTAACAAGAAAAGAGCATAAAAATGAAGTAAATATGCATTGAAACGAAGGAAATATTGATCTTAACGAGAAAATGGGCATCAAAATGAAGGAAATATGCGTCGAAACGAAAGAAATGTTGATCGTTACGAGAAATGGAGCATCAAAATAAAGGAAATATGCATCGAAATGAAGGAAATGTTGATCGTAACGGGAAAAGGAGCATCAAAATGAAGAAAATATTAAACGAAACGAAGGAAATGCTGATCGTAATGAGAAATGGAGCATCAAAATAAAGAAAATATGCATCGAAACAAAGGAAATATTGATCATAGTGAGAAAACGAGCATAAAAAAGAAAGAAATCTGCATCGAAACGAATTAAATGTTGATCGTAACAAGAAAAGTAGCATCAAAATAAAGAAAATATGCATCAAAACGAAGGAAATATTGATCGTAACGAGAAAATGAGCATTAAAATTTAGGAAATATTCGTCGAAACGAAGGAAATATTGATCATAATGAGAAAACGAGCATCAAAAAGAAGGAAATCTCCATCGAAAAGAATGAAATGTTGATCGTAACTAGAAAAGGAGCATCAAAATAAAGGAAATATGCACCGAAACGAAGGTAATATTGATAGTAACGAGAAAATGAGAATCAAAATGAAGTAAATATGCACCGAAACCAAGGAAATATTGATCGTAATGAGAAAACAAGTATAAAAAGGAAGGAAATCTGCATCGAAACGAATGAAATGTTGATCGTAACAAGAAAAGAAGCATCAAAATGAAGGAAATATGCTTCGAAATGAAGGAAATATTGATCGTAACGAGAAAATGAGAATTAGAATGAAGGAAATATTCATCGAAACGAAGGAATTATTGATCGTAATGTGAAAAAGAGCATCAAAATGAAGGAAATATGCATCGAAATAAAGGAAACATGATCATAATGAGAAAACGAGCATCAAAAAGAAAGAAATATGCATCGAAACAAAGGAAACATTGATCATAATGAGAAAACGAGCATCAAAAAGAAGGAAATCTTGCATCGAAACGAATGAAATGTTAATCGTAACAAGAAAAGGAGCATCAAAATGAAGGAAATATTTATCAAAACGAAGGAAATATTGATCGTAACGAGAAAAGGAGCATCAAAATGAAGGAAATATGCACCGAAACAAAGGAAATATTGATCATATCGAGAAAACGAGCATAAAAAAGAAGGAAATCTGCATCGAAACGAATGAAAGGTTGATCGTAATAAGAAAAGGAGCATCAAAATGATTAAATATACATCTAGAAGAAGGAAATGCTGATCGTAACAAGAAAAAATGCATCAAAATGAAGGAAATATGTATCGAAATGAAAGAAATCTTGATCGTAACGAGAAAATAAGCATCAAAATCAAATGATGGAAATATGCATCAAAACGAATGAAATGTTGATCGTAACGAGAAAAGGAGCATCAAAATGAAGGAAATATGCATTGAAACAAAGGTAATATTGATCGAAACGAGAAAATAAGAATTAAAATGAAGAAAATATGCATCGAAACGTAAGTAATGTTGATTGTAACGAGAAAATGAGCATCAAAATGAAGAAAATATGCATCGAAACGAAGGAAATATTGATCGTAACGAGAAAAGGAACATCAAAATCAAAATGAAGGAAATCTGCATTGAAACGAATGAAATGTTGATCGTAACGAGAAAAGAAGCATCAAAATGAAGGAAATATGCATCGAAACGAAGGTAATATTGATCATAACGAAAAAATGAGAATCAAAACGAAGGAAATATACATCGAAGCAAAGGAAATATTGATCATAACGAGAAAACGAGCATAAAAAAAAGGAAATCTGCATCGAAATTAATGAAATGTTGATCGTAACAAGAAAAGGAGCATCAAAATGAAGGAAATATGCATCAAAATGAAGGAAATATGCATCAAAACGAAGGAAATGAGCATTAAAATTAAGGAAATATTCATTGAAAAGAAGGAAATATTCATCGTAACGAGAAAATGAGCATCAAAATGAAGGAAATATGCATCGAAATGGAGGAAATGTTAATCGTAACGAGAAAAGGAGCAACAAAATGAAGAAAATATGCATCGAAACAAAGGTAATATTGACCGAAACGAGAAAATAAGAATTAATACGAAGAAAATATTCATCGAAACGTAAGTAATATTGATTGTATTGAGAAAATGAGCATCAAAATGAAGGAAATATGCATCGAAACGAAGAAAATGTTGATCGTAACGAGAAAAGGAGCATCAAAATCAAAATGAAGGAAATCTGCATTGAAACGAATGAAATATTGATCGTAACGAGAAAAGGAACATCAAAATGAAGGAAATATACTTCGAAACGAAGGTAATATAGAACATAACGAAAAAATGAGAATCAAAACGAAGGAAATATGCATCGAAACAATAGAAATATTGATCATAACGAGAAAACGAGCATAAAGAAGAAGGAAATCCGCATCGAAACTAATGAACTGTTGATCGAAACAAGAAAAGGAGCATCAAAATGAAGGAAATATGCATCGAAACGAAGTAAATACTGATCGTAATGAGAAAATGAGAATCAAAATGAAGGAAATATGTATCGAAACGAAGGAAATGTTGATCGTAAGGAGAAAAGAAGCATCAAAATAAAGGAAATATTCATCGAAACGAAGGAAATGCTGATCGTAATGAGAAATGGAGCATCAAAATTAAGGAAATATACATCGAAACAAAGGAAATGCTGATCGTAATGAGAAATGGAGCATCAAAATAAAGGAAATATACATCGAAACGAAGGAAATGCTGATCGTAGCGAGAAAACGAGCATCAAAAAGGAAGAAATCTGCATCGAAACGAATGAAATATTGATCGTAATGAGAAAACGAGTATCAAAAAGAAGGAAATCTGCATCGAAACTAATGAAATGTTGATCGTAACAAGAAAAAGAGCATCAAAATTAAGGAAATATGCATCAAAATGAAGGAAATATTGATCGTAACGAGAAAAGTAGCATCAAAATGAAGGGAATATGCATCGAAATAAAGGAAATATGATCATAATTAGAAAACGAGCATCAGAAAGAAGGAATTATGCATCGAAACAAAGGAAACATTGATCATAAAGAGAAAACGAGCATCAAAAAGAAGGAAATCTTGCATCGAAATGAATGAAATGTTAATCGTAACAAGAAAATGAGCATCAAAATGAAGGAAATATTCATCGAAATGAAGGAAATATTGATCGTAACGAGAAAAGAAGCGTCAAAATAAAGGAAATATGCACCAAAACAAAGGAAATATTGATCATATCGAGAAAACGAGCATAAAAAAGAAGGAAATCTGCATCGAAACGAATGAAAGGTTGATCGTAATAAGAAAAATAGCATCAAAATGAGTAAATATGCATCGAGAAGAAGGAAATGCTGATCATAACGAGAAAAAATGCATCAAAATGAACGAAATATGTATCGAAATGAAAGAAATCTTGATCGTAACGAGAAAATGAGCATCAAAATCAAATGATGGAAATATGCATCAAAACGAATGAAATGTTGATCGTAACGAGAAAAGGAGCATCAAAATGAAGGAAATATGCATTGAAACAAAGGTAATATTGATGGAAACGAGAAAATGAGAATTTAAATGAAGAAAATATGCATCGAAACGTAAGTAATGTTGATTGTAACGAGAAAATGAGCATCAAAATGAAGGAAATATGCATCGAAATGAAGGAAATGTTGATCGTAACGAGAAAAGGTGCATCAAAATCAAAATGAAGGAAATCTGCATTGAAACGAATGAAATGTTGATCGTAACGAGAAAAGAAGCATCAAAATGAAGAAAATATGCATCGAAACAAAGGTAATATTGATTATTACGAAAAAATGAGAATCAAAACGAAGGAAATATGCATCGAAGCAAAGGAAATATTGATCATAATGAGAAAACGAGCATAAAAAAGGGAAATTTGCATCGAAATTAATGAAATGTTGATCGTAACAAGAAAAGGAGCATCAAAATGAAGGAAATATGCATCAAAACGAAGGAAATGTTGATCGTAACGAGAAAATGAGAATTAAAATTAAGGAAATATTCATCGAAAAGAAGGAAATATTCATCGTAACAAGAAAAAGAGCATCAAAATGAAGGAAATATGCGTCGAAATGGAGGAAATATTAATCGTAACGAGAAAAGGAGCAACAAAATGAAGAAAATATGCATCGAAACAAAGGTAATATTGATCGAAACGAGAAAATAAGAAATAAAATGAAGAAAATATTCATCGAAACATAAGTAATGTTGATTGTAACGAGAAAATGAGCATCAAAATGAAGAAAATATGCATCGAAACGCAGGAAATGTTGATCGTAATGAGAAAAGGAGCATCAAAATCAAAATGAAGAAAATCTGCTTTGAAACGAATGAAATGTTGATCGTAATGAGAAAAGGAGCATCAAAATGAAGGAAATATGCTTCGAAACGAAGGTAATATTGAACATAACGAAAATATGAGAATCAAAACGAAGGAAATATGCATCGAAACAAAGGAAATGTTGATCATAACGAGAAAACGCGCATAAAAAAGAAGGAAATCCGCATCGAAACTAATGAACTGTTGATCGTAACAAGAAAAGGAGCATCAATATGAAGGAGATATGCATCAAAACGAAGTAAATACAGATCGTAACGAGAAAATGAGCATCAAAATGAAGCAAATATGCGTCGAAACGAAGGAAATATTGATCGTAATGAGAAAAGGAGCATCAAAATGAAGGAAATTTTCATCAAAACGAAGGAAATGCTGATCGTAATGAGAAATGGAGCATCAAAATGAAGGAAATATACATCGAAACGAAGGAAATATTGATCATAGTGAGAAAATGAGCATCAAAAAGAAAGAAATCTGCATCGAAACGAATGAAATGTTGATCGTAACGAGAAAACGAGCATCAAAAAGAAGGAAATCTGCATCGAAATGAATGAAATGTTGATCGTAACAAGAAAAGGAGCATCAAAATAAAGGAAATATGCATCGAAACGAAGGAAATATTGATCGTAATGAGAAAATGAGCATTAAAATGAAGGAAATATGCATTGAAACGAAGAAAATGTTGATCGTAATGAGAAAAGAACATCAAAATGAAGGAAATATGCATCGAAACAAAGGAAACAATGATCATAACTAGAAAATGAGCATCAAAAAGAGGGAAATCTGCATCTAAACGAATGAAATGTTAATCGTAATGGGAAAATGAGCATCAAAATGAAGTAAATATGCATCAAAACGAAGGAAATGCTGATCGTAACTAAAAAAAAGTGCATCAAAATGAAGGAAATATGCATCAAAATGACAGAAATATTGATCATAACGAGAAAATAAGCATCAAAATGAAGGAAATGTGCATCGAAACGAAGGAAATGTTCATCGTAACGAGAAAAAGAGCATCAAAATGAAGGAAATATGCATCGAAATGAAGGTAATATTGATCGTAACGAGAAAATAAGTATCAAAATGAAGAAAATCTGCATCGGAACAAAGAAAATATTGATCGTAACGAGAGAATGAGCATCAAGAAGAAGGAAATCTGCATCAAAACGAATGAAATATTAATTGAAACAAAAAAAGGAGCATCAAAATGAAGTAAATATGCATCGAAACGAAGGAAATGTTGATCGTAACGAGAATATGAGCATAAAAATGAAGGAAATATTCATCGAAACGAAGAAAATATTGATCGTAACGAGAAACGAAGGAAATTTTGAACGTAACGAGAATATGAGCATAAAAATGAAGGAAATATGCATCGAAACGAAGGAAATATCGATCGTAACGAGAAAAGGAGCATCAAAATGAAGGAAATATGCATTGAAACGAAGGAAATATTGATCGTAACGAGAAAAGGAGCATCAAAACGAAGAAAATATGCATCGAAACAAAGGAAATATTGATCATAACGGGAAAACGAGCATAAAAAAGATAGAAATCTTCGTCGAAACGAATGAAATGTTGATCGTAACAAGAAAAGAAGCATCAAAATAAAGGAAATATACATCAAAACGAAGGAAATGTTGATCGTAACGAGAAAATGAGAATTAAAACTAAGGAAATATTTATCGAAACGGAGGAAATATTGATCATGGATGAGAAAACAAGCATTAAAAAGAAGGAAATCTGCATCGAAATGAATGAAATGTTGATTGTAACGAGAAAAGGAGCATCAAAATGAAGGAAATATGCATAAAAACGAAGGTAATATTTATTTAACTAGAAAATAAGAATCAAATTGAAGGAAATATGCATCGAAACCAAGGAAATATTGATCGTAATAAGAAAACGAGTATAAGAAAGAAAGAAATCTGCATCGAAACGAATGAAATGTTGATCGTAACAAGAAAAGGAGTATCAAAATGAAGGAAATATGCATCGAAACAAAGGTAATATTGATCGAAACGAGAAAATGAGAATTAAAACGAAAAAAATATGCATCAAAACGTTGGTAATGTTGATTGTAACGAGAAAATGAGCATAAAAATAAAGGAAATATGCATCGAAACGAAGTAAATGTTGATCGTAACAAGAAAAGGAGCATCAAAATAAAGGAAATATGCATCGAAATAAAGGAAACATGATCATAATGAGAAGACGAGCATAAAAAAGAAGAAAATATGCATCGAAACGAATGAAATGTTGATTGTAACAAGAAAAGGAGCATCAAAATGAAGGAAATATGCATCGAAACGAAGGAAATGTTGATCGTATCGAGAAAATGAGAATTAAAATGAAGGAAATATTAATCGAAGCAAAGGAAATGTTGATCGTAATGAGAAAAGGAGCATCAAAATGAATGAAATATGCATCGAAACAAAGGAAAAATAGATAATAATGATAAAACGATCCTCAAAAAGAAGGAAATCTGCATCGAAACGAATAAAATATTGATCGTAACTAGAAAATGAGCATCAAAATGAAGTAAATATGCATTGAAACGAAGGAAATACTAATCGTAACTAGAAAAAGTGCATCAAAATGAAGGAAATATGCATCGAAACGAAGGAAATGCTGATCGTAACTAGAAAAAATGCATCAAAATGAAGGAAATATGCATCGAAACCAAGAAAATATTGATCGTAACGAGGAAATGAACATCAAAATGAAGGAAATATGCATCGAAACAAAGGAAATATTGATCATAACAAGAAAATGAACATCAAAAAGAGGAAAATCTGCATCGAAACGAATGAAGTGTTGATCGTATCAAGAAAAGGAGCATCAAAATGCAGGAAATCTGCTTCGAAACGAATGAAATGTTTATCGTAACAAGAAAAGAATCATCAAAATGAAGGAAATATGCATCAAAACGAAGGAAATGTTGATCGTAACGAGAAAATGAGAATTAAAACTAAGGAAATATTTATCGAAACGAAGGAAATATTGATCATAGATGAGAAAACAAGCATAAAAAAGAAGGAAATCTGCATCGAAATGAATGAAATGTTAATTGTAACGAGAAAATGAGCATCAAAATGAAGGAAATATGCATCAAAACGAAGGTAATATTTATTTAACGAGAAAATAAGAATCAAAATGAAGGAAATATGCATCGAAACCAAGGAAATATTGATCGTAATAAGAAAACGAGTATAAGAAAGAAGGAAATCTGCATCGAAATGAATGAAATGTTGATCGTAACAAGAAAAGGAGTATCAAAATGAAGGAAATATGCATCGAAACAAAGGTAATATTGATCGAAACGAGAAAATGAGAATTAAAACGAAAAAATATGCATCAAAACGTAGGTAATGTTGATTGTAACGAGAAAATGAGCATAAAAATAAAGGAAATATGCATCGAAATGAAGGAATTATTGATCGTAACGAGAAAATGAGCATCAAAATGAGGGAAATATGCATCAAAACAAAGGAAATGTTGATCGTAATGAGAAAAGGAGCACCAAAATTAAGGAAATATGCATCGAAACGAAGGTAATATTGATCGTAACTAGAAAATAAGATTCAAAATAAAGGAAATATGCATCGAAATAAAGGAAATATTGATCGTAACGAGAAAATGAGCTTCAAAAAGAAGGAAATCTGCATCGAAACGAATGAAATGTTGATCGTAACAAGAAAAGGAGCATCAAAATGAAGTAAATATGCATCAAAACGAAGGAAATATTGATTGTAACGATAATATAAGCATCAAAAAGAAGAAAATCTGCATCAAAACGAATGAAATGTTAATTGTAACAAGAAAAGGAGCATCAAAATAAAAAAATATGCATCGAAACGAAGGAAATATTGATCGTAACAAGAATATGAGCATCAAAAAGAAGGAAATATGCATCGAAAGAAAGGAAACACTGATCATAACGAGAAAATGAGCATCAAAAAGAGGGAAATCTGCATCAAAACGAATGAAATGTTGATCGAAACAAGAAAAGGAGCATCAAAATTAAGGAAAAATGCATCAAAATGAAGGAAATATTGATCGTAATGAGAAAAGGAGCATCAAAATGAATGAATATATGCTTCGAAACAAAGGAAACATTGATTATAATGAGAAAACAAGCCTCAAAAAGAAGGAAATCTGCATCAAAATGAATTAAATGTTGATCGTAACAAGAAAATGAGCATCAAAATGAAGTATATATGCATCGAAATGAAGGAAATGCTGATCGTAACTAGTAAAAGTGCATCAAAATGAAGGAAATATGCACCGAAACGATGGAATTACTGATCGTAACGAGAAAATGAGCATCAAAATGAGGGAAATATGCATCAAAACAAAGCAAATTTTGATCGTAACGAGAAAAGAAGAATCAAAATGAAGGAAATATGCATCAAAACGACGGTAATATTGATCGTAACGAGAATATAAGATTCAAAATGAAGGAAATATGCATCGAAACAAAGGAAATATTGATCTAACGAGAAAACGAGCTTCAAAAAGAAGGAAATCTGCATCGAAACGAATGAAATGTTGATCGTAACAAGAAAATGAGCATCAAAATGAAGTAAATATACATCAAAACGAAGGAAATATTGATTGTAACGAGAATATGAGCATCAAAATAAAGGAAATATGCATTGAAACGAAGGAAATATTGATCGTAACGAGAAAAGGAGCATCAAAATGAATGAAATATGCACCGAAATGAAGGAAATATTGATCGTAACAAGAAAACGAGCATCAAAATGAAGGAAATATTCATCGAAACGAAGGAAATGCTGATCGTAATGAGAAAATGAGCATCAAAACGATGAAAATATGAATAGAAACAAAGGAAATATTGATCATAACGAGAAAATGAGCATCAAAAAGAAAGAAATATGCATCGAAACTAATGAAATATTGATCGTAACAAGAAAAGTAGCATCAAAATAAAGGAAATATGCATCGAAACGAAGAAAATATTGATCGTAACAAGAAAATAAACATTAAAATTAAGGAAATATTTATCGAAACGAGGAAATATTGATTATAACAAAAAAATGATCATCAAAAAGAAGGAAATCTGAATCAAAACGAATGAAATATTGATCGTAACGAGAAAAGGAGCATCAAAATGAATGAAATATGCATCTAAACTAAGGTAATATTGATCGTAACGAGAAAATGAGAATCAAAACGAAAGAAATATGCATCGAAACCAAGGAAATATTGATCGTAATGAGAAAACGAGCATCAAAAAGAAGAAAATCTGCATCAAAACGAATGAAATGTTGATCGTAACAAGAAAAGGAGCATCAAAATAAAAAAAATATGCATCGAAACGAAGGAAATATTGATCGTAACGAGAATATGAGCATCAAAAAGAAGGAAATATGCATCGAAACAAAGGAAACATTGATCATAACGAGGAAATGAGCATCAAAAAGAGGGAAATCTGCATCGAAACGAATGAAATGTTGATCGAAACAAAAAAGGAGCATAAAAATTAAGGAAATATGCATCAAAACAAAGTAAATATTTATCGTAATGAGAAAATGAGCATTAAATGAAGGAAATATGCATCAAAA
The DNA here is from genome assembly GCA_023678885.1 of Pogostemon cablin. Classification (NCBI taxonomy): domain Eukaryota; kingdom Viridiplantae; phylum Streptophyta; class Magnoliopsida; order Lamiales; family Lamiaceae; genus Pogostemon; species Pogostemon cablin. The sequence goes on from JAHCLQ010000841.1 coordinate 189,066, forward strand.
CGAAGGAAATATTGATCGTAATGAGAAAAGGAGCATCAAAATAAATGAAAATATTCATCGAAACATGGGAAACATTAATAATAACGAGATAACGAGCCTCAAAAAGAAGGAAATCTGCATCGAAACGAATGAAATATTTATCGTAACAAGAAAATGAGCATCAAAATGAAGTAAATATGCATCGAAATAAAGGAAATGCTGATCGTAACTAGAAAATGTGCATCATAATGAAGGAAATATGCATCGAAACGAAGGAAATATTGATCGTAACGAGAAAATGAGCATCAAAATGAGGGAAATATGCATCAAAACAAAGGAAATGTTGATCGTAACGAGAAAAGGAGCATCAAAATGAAGGAAATATGCATCGAAACGAAGGTAATATTGATCGTAACGAGAAAATAAGATTCAAAATAAAGGAAATATGCATCGAAATAGGAAATATTAATCGTAACGAGAAAACGAGCTTCAAAAAGAAGGAAATCTGCATCGAAACGAATGAAATGTTGACCGTAACAAGAATAGGAGCATCAAAATGAGGTAAATATGCATCAAAATGAAGAAAATGCTGATCGTAACTAGAAAAAATGTATCGTAATGAAGGAAATATGCATCGAAACGAAGGAAATATTGATCGTAACGAGAAAATGAGCATCAAAATGAGGGAAATATGCATCAAAACAAAGGAAATGTTGATCGTAATGAGAAAAGGAGCATCAAAATGAAGGAAATATGCATCGAAACGGAAGTAATATTGATCGTAACGAGAAAATAAGATTCAAAATGAAGGAAATATGCATCGAAATAAAGGAAATATTGATCGTAATGAGAAAACGAGCTTCAAAAAGAAGGAAATCTACATCGAAACGAATGAAATGTTGATCGTAACAAGAAAAGGAGCATCAAAATGAAGTAAATATGCATCAAAACGAAGGAAATATTGATTGTAACGAGAATATGAGCATCAAAATGAAGGAAATATGCGTCGAAACGAAGGAAATGTTGATCGTAACGAGAAAAGGAGCATCAAAATGAAGGAAATATGCATCGAAATGAAGGAAGTGTTGATCGTAACGAGAACAGGAGCATCAAAATAATGGAAATACTGATCGTAATGAGAAAAGGAGCATCAAAATGAAGAAAATATGAATCGAAATAAAGGAAATATTGATCATAATGAGAAAACGAGCAGCAAAAAGAAAGAAATCTGCATCGAAACTAATGAAATATTGATCGTAACAAGAAAAGTAGCATCAAAATAAAGGAAATATGCATCGAAACGAAGGAAATATTGATCGTAACGAGAAAATAAACGTTAAAATTAAGGAAATATTCATCGAAACGAGGAAATATTGATCATAACGAGAAAACAAGCATCAAAAAGAAGGAAATCTGCATCAAAACGAATGAAATGTTGATCGTAACGAGAAAAGGAGCATCGAAATGAAGGAAATATGCATCGAAACTAAGGTAATATTGATCGTAACAAGAAAATGAGAATCAAAACGAAGTAAATATGCATCGAAACAAAGGAAATATTGATCGTAATGAGAAAACGAGCATCAAAAAGAAGAAAATCTGCATCAAAACGAATGAAATGTTGATCGTAACAAGAAAAGGAGCATCAAAACAAAAAAATATGCATCGAAACGAAGGAAATATTGATCGTAACGAGAATATGAGCATCAAAAATAAGGAAATATGCATCGAAGAAAGGAAACATTGATCATAACGAGAAAATGAGCATCAAAAAGAGGGAAATCTGCATCGAAACGAATGAAATGTTGATCGAAACAAGAAAATGAGCATCAAAATTAAGGAAATATGCATTAAAATGAAGGAAATATTGATCGTAATGAGAGAAGGAGCATCAAAATGAATGAAAATATGCATCGAAACAAAGGAAACATTGATAATAATGAGAAAACGATCCTCAAATAGAAGGAAATCTGCATCAAAACGAATGAAATGGTGATCGTAACAAGAAAATGAGCATCAAAATGAAGTAAATATGCATCGAAATGAAGGAAATGCTGATCGTAACTAGTATAAGTGCATCAAAATGAAGGAAATATGCATCGAAATAAAGGAATTATTGATCGTAACGAGAAAATGAGCATCAAAATTAGGGAAATATGCATCAAAACAAAGGAAATGTTGATCGTAACGAGAAAAGGAGCATCAAAATGAAGGAAATATGCCTCGAAACAAAGGTAATATTGATCGTAACGAGAAAATAAGATTCAAAATGAAGGAAATATGCATCGAAACAAAGGAAATATTGATCGTAACGAGAAAATGAGCTTTAAAAAGAAGGAAATCTGCATCGAAACGAATGAAATGTTGATCGTAACAAGAAAAGGAGCATCAAAATGAAGTAAATATGCATCAAAACGAAGGAAATATTGATTGTAACGAGAATATGAGCATAAAAATGAAGGAAATATGCGTCGAAACGAAGGAAATATTGATTGTAACGAGAAAATGAGCATCAAAATGAAGGAAATATGCATCGAAATGAAGGAAATGTTGATCGTAACGAGAAAATGAGCATCAAAATGAAGGAAATATTCATCGAAACGAAGGAAATGCTGATCGTAATGAGAAAAGGAGCATCAAAACGATGAAAATATGAATAGAAACAAAGGAAATATTGATCATAACGAGAAAACGAGCATAAAAAAGAAAGAAATCTGCATCGAAACTAACGAAATATTGATCGTAACAAGAAAAGTAGCATCAAAATAAAGGAAATATGCATCGAAACGAAGGAAATATTGATCGTAATGAGAAAATAAACATTAAAATTAAGGAAATATTTATCGAAATGAAGAAATATTGATCGTAATGAAAAAACGAGCATCAAAAAGAAGGAAATCTGCATCGAAACGAATGAAATGTTGATCGTAACGAGAAAAGGAGTATCAAAATGAGGGAAATATGCATCGAAACTGAGGTAATATTGATCTTAACGAGAAAATGAGAATCAAAACGAAGGAAATATGCATCGAAACTAAGGAAATATTGATCGTAATGAGAAAACGAGCATCAAAAAGAAGAAAATCTGCATCAAAACGAATGAAATGTTGATCGTAACAAGAAAAGGAGCATCAAAATAAAAAAATATGCATCGAAACGAAGGAAATATTGATCGTAACGAGAATATGAGCATCAAAAAGAAGGAAATATGCATCGAAACAAAGGAAACATTGATCATAACGAGAAAATGAGCATCAAAAAGAGGGAAATATGCATCGAAACGAATGAAATGTTGATCGAAACAAGAAAATGAGCATAAAAATTAAGGAAATATGCATCAAAACAAAGTAAATATTTATCGTAATGAGAAAATGAGCATTAAAATGAAGGAAATATGTGTTGGGTTGGGTTTCCAAATATGTGAAGAGCCCAATAGCCAATAATGTTAGGTTAGCCCAAGTAAGCCCGATACTTGGTTTTATCTTGTCCCGTAAGTCATTGACGGAAGAGAGAAGAAAAAGAGGGCAAAAACACAATTCACGTTTTTGAGAGAAAATCCAGCGTAGTGATATTGCAGAGGCAATAACCGGAGTTTCAACCGTTGGATTGAGCTGAATTTTGGTCAGCACGTTCGGAACTTGTGGAGGTACATTATGAACGGTGGAGATCGTGTTTTGAGCTTTGGGTTGATGGGAATACGCCGAAGACAGAAGCAGATTTCTGGGCGATTTTGTTCTGCGCAGTCGAGGAGAAAGAGTTGTTTCTCACAAACTAACCATTGGATCGAGCTGTAATTTGGACAGCACGTTCAGGACTCACAGAGTTCATTCTGGACGGTGGAGATCGGATTCTGAGGGTTCTACAGTTGCGAACTCAGAACGTCAGTTTGCGTAGTTTGGTGAGGTCTTTCTAATCTCGTTGTTTGTTATCAAGTATTGATTGTCTTGATACGTTTGTGGTAGTTCGTCTGTGGTGGCAGATTGTAACTCTTAGATTTTTTGTCTCATAGTGAAGTTTTTGGTGGGCTTCGGTCCCGTGGTTTTTTACCTTCTCACATTGAGGAGGTTTTCCACGTTAAATTGCTTGTGTTGTGCGTTGTTGATTGCTTGCTTTATCGTGCATTATATTATTAGGATTGTTTCCTGCTAGATTCACACAAGAGAGGGATAATTGATCATTCCGCTGCGTAGACGAATAGTTTATTATTTGATTATTCGTGTGTTTTTCCCAACAAAGTGGTATCAGAGCCTGGTTTCTGCTCTGTGCCTTGTGGTGAATATGGAAACCAATACTAATAGAATGGTGAATCTCAATGGTTCTAATTATCATGTGTGGAAAGGCAAGATGGAGGATCTTCTTTATGTGAAAGATTATTATTTGCCTGTATTTGACACAAAAAAGCCTGATGATAAAACAGATGATCAATGGAATATATTGCATCGTCAAGTATGTGGTTACATTAGGCAGTGGGTGGATGATAATGTATTGAACCATGTTAGTGGAGAAACACATGCACGAACATTGTGGAAAAAGTTGGAGGAACTGTATGCTAGAAAAACTGGGAACAACAAGTTATTTCTAATCAAGCAGTTGATGAATCTGAAATTCAAAGATAGCACTCCTATGACGGATCACTTGAATTCATTTCAGGGCATTATTAATCAATTGTCGGAAATGAATATCAAGTTTGAGGATGAAGTACAGGGCTTATGGCTTCTTGGTACATTGCCGGATTCATAGGAGACATTCAGAACATCTTTGTCTAATTCAGCCCCTAATGGTACCATTACAATGGATTTGGTTAAGGGCAGCGTTTTGAATGAGGAAACAAGGAGAAAATCGCAGGGTCCTTTACAGCAATCAGAGGTTTTGGTTACAGAGAAGAGGGGGAGAAGTAATAGTAGAGGTCCAACAGGCAAGCAAAAAGACAGGAGGAGTAAATCCAACAGACACAGTAAGGTTGAGTGTTGGAATTGTAAAACTCCAGGACACATAGCAAGGTATTGCAGAAAACCCAAGCAAGATGACAAGAAAGAAAATGGGAAAGAAAGAAAGAATGAAGAAACGAAAGATAATGATCGAGTGTCTGCTGCAACAGGTGATTTCCTTATCTTTCGTGATTATGAAGTTGTCAATCTTGCATGTCGTGAAAGCAGTTGGGTGATTGATAGTGGGCATCCATACATGCCACATCTCGTAGAGAGATGTTCACATCCTACATGTCAGGTGACTATGGTAATGTTAGGATGGGTGATGATGGCTTAGCTAAAGCCATTGGCGTTGGAGATGTATGTTTGCGGACTAGTAATGGTGCTACACTAGTTTTGAGAAATGTGAAGCACGTGCCTGATCTTCGATTGAACTTGATATCTGTTGGGAGACTTGATGATGAAGGTTTCTGCAGTGTGTTCTTCGATGGTCAGTGGAAGCTTACAAGAGGTTCTTTAGTTGTTGCTAGAGGTCAAAAACACTCCTCATTGTATTTGATGCAAGCAAAGCTACTTGATGGCTCTATTAATGCAGTTAAGAATGAGGGGATAGTTGAGTTGTGGCACAGCAGACTCAGTCATATCAGTGAAAAGGGATTGAAGATTTTAGAGAAGAGAAATCTCATTCCAGACTTGAAGAATGCATCTTTAAGGAAGTGCTCTCACTGTTTGGCGGGAAAGCAAACTCGAGTTGCTTTCAAGACCTCAACTCCTACCAGAGCATCAGGTATACTCGATTTAATTTATTCTGATGTTTGTGATCCTATGAAAACAAGAACTCTTGGTGGTGCTTTATATTTTGTTACTTTTATAGATGATCACTCAAGAAAGACCTGGATCTACACATTGAAGACGAAAGATCAGGTGCTCGATGCATTCAAGCAGTTTCATGCCTTAGTTGAGAGACAGACTGGGAAGAAGTTGAAATGCATCAGATCGGATAATGGAGGAGAATACATTGGTCCTTTTGATGAGTATTGCAGAGAGCAAGGTATCCGACATCAAAAGACTCCTCCAAAGACTCCTCAGTTGAATGGTCTTGCAGAAAGGATGAACAGAACATTGGTCGAGAGAGTAAGATGTCTGCTATCAGAAGCAGGATTGTCTTCATCATTTTGGGGTGAGGCTCTGAGTACTGTTGTACATGTTTTAAATCTTACTCCTTGTGTTCCTTTAGACTTTGAAGTTCCAGATAGAGTCTGGTCAGGAAAAGATGTTTCCTATAATCATTTACGGGTCTTTGGATGTAAGGCATTTGTGTATATTCCCAAAGATGAGAGGTCTAAGTTGGATATGAAGACTCGACAGTGTGTGTTTCTTGGTTATGGCCAAGATGAGTTTGGTTACAGACTTTATGATCCCGTGGAGAAGAAGCTTGTCAGAAGTCGGGATGTTGTGCTTGTTGAGGATCAAACCATAAGAGACATTGAGAAGACGGATAGCTCAGTTTCTACACCTGGTGATAACTTGATTGACTTGAAAATTGTTCCTCACGGTCAAGGTCAAGTAGAAGATGAAGAGGAGAATCAGGATCAGCCTGATTTTGGTAATGATGAGCATGTCGATCATCCTTTGCATGATGAAGAGGATATCGATCAGCCGCAACCACCTGATGTTCCAGAACAGGAAGTTCAAGAACCACCTAGAAGAAGTAGTAGAGCTCATGTACCTTCTAGGATGTATCCTCCTGATCAGTATGTGCTCTTGACTGATGGGGGAGAGCCTGAATGCTATGGAGAAGCAGTTCGTGGAGAACACAGGAATGAATGGTTGGAAGGAATGCAAGATGAGATGAAGTCCTTGCATGAAAATGACACATTTGATCTGGTGAAACTACCAAAGGGGAAGCATGCTTTGAAGAACAAGTGGGTGTACAGGATAAAACAAGATGAGCACACCTCAAAGCCTCGATTCAAAGCTAGATTGGTTGTTAAAGGTTTCAGTCAGAAAGAGGGAGTTGATTTTGAAGAAATTTTCTCTCCGGTTGTCAAAATGTCTTCTATCCGTTTTGTGCTTGGTTTGGCTGCTAGTCTTGACTTGGAGATTGAGCAGATGGATGTCAAAACTGCTTTTCTTCATAGTGAGCTAGATAAAGAGATTTACATGGTGCAACCTGAAGGTTTCAAGGTGAAGGGAAAAGAAGACCATGTATGCAAACTGAAGAAAAGTCTCTACGGTTTGAAGCAAGCACCTAGATTGTGGTATCAGAAATTTGAGTCAGTTATGGGGGAGCAAGGCTACCAGAAGACTATTTCTGATCATTGTGTGTTTGTTCAGAAGTTCTCGGATGATGATTTCATTATATTATTGCTGTATGTTGATGATATATTAATTGTTGGCAGGAATGTTTCAAGAATTGACAGGTTGAAGAAACAGTTGAGCAAATCCTTTGCCATGAAGGATTTGGGACCAGCAAAGAAAATCCTTGGTATCAACATCACCCGAGATAGAGCAAACAAGAAGCTGCACTTGTCACAGGAGAAGTATATTGAGAAAGTGCTTGAGAAATTTAATATGAGCAAAGCTAAAGTGGTTAGTTCTCCTATTGCCACTCATTTTAAGCTTGGTGCTCATCATAGTCCTTCAACCGATGAAGAGAAGGAAGCAATGAGAAGAGTCCCATATGCTTCAGCCGTGGGAAGCTTGATGTATGCAATGGTGTGTACGAGGCCTGACATAGCTCATGCAGTTGGTGTTGTTAGCCGTTATTTGTCTAATCCGGGAAAGGAGCATTGGAATGCTGTGAAGTGGATAATGAGGTATCTACGAGGTACGTCTAGTTTGAGACTCACCTTTGGAGGTGGGAAGCCCGAGTTAGTTGGCTATACCGATTCAGATATGGGATCTGATGTGGACACCAGAAAATCGATTTCTGCTTACCTAGTGACATTCGCAGGTGGCGCTGTGTCATGGCAATCAAGATTGCAAAAGTGTGTTGCACTCTCCATAACAGAATCAGAGTACATTGCTGCAACGGAAGCATGTAAAGAGGTGTTATGGTTCAAAAGGTTTATGGAGGAGATTGGATTGAAGCAACAGAGGTATGTAGTATTTTGTGATAGTCAGAGTGCTATCCATCTCAGCAAGAATGCTGCATTTCATTCAAGATCGAAGCATATTCTTGTGAGATATCATTGGATGAGGGATGTCATCAATGATAAGTTGCTTGAGCTTGAAAAGATTCATACAGATGATAATGGTGCTGACATGATGACGAAGGCATTGCCTAGAGAACAGCTCGAGGTATGTCGTGTGATAGCCGGAATGGCTAGTCTCTCCACATAATCGGAAAGGGGGAGATTTGTTGGGTTGGGTTTCCAAATATGTGAAGAGCCCAATAGCCAATAATGTTAGGTTAGCCCAAGTAGGCCCGATACTTGGTTTTATCTTGTCCCGTAAGTCATTGACGGAAGAGAGAAGAAAAAGAGGGCAAAAACACAATTCACGTTTTTGAGAGAAAATCCAGCGTAGTGATATTGCAGAGGCAATAACCGGAGTTTCAACCGTTGGATTGAGCTGAATTTTGGTCAGCACGTTCGGAACTTGTGGAGGTACATTCTGAACGGTTGAGATCGTGTTTGGAGCTTTGGGTTGACGGGAATACGCCGAAGACAGAAGCAGATTTCTGGGCGATTTTGTTCTGCGCAGTCGAGGAGAAAGAGCTGTTTCTCACAAACTAACCATTGGATCGAGCTGTAATTTGGACAGCACGTTCAGGACTCACAGAGTTCATTCTGGATGGTGGAGATCGGATTCTGAGGGTTCTACAGTTGCGAACTCAGAACGTCAGTTTTCATAGTTTGGTGAGGTCTTTCTAATCTCGTTGTTTGTTATCAAGTATTGATTGTCTTGATACGTTTGTGGTAGTTCGTCTGTGGTGGCAGATTGTAACTCTTGGATTTTTTGTCTCATAGTGAAGTTTTTGGTGGGCTTCGGTCCCGTGGTTTTTTACCTTCTCACATTGAGGAGGTTTTCCACGTTAAATTGCTTGTGTTGTGCGTTGTTGATTGCTTGCTTTATCGTGCATTATATTATTAGGATTGTTTCCTGCTAGATTCACACAAGAGAGGGATAATTGATCATTCCGCTGCGTAGACGAATAGTTTATTATTTGATTATTCGTGTGTTTATCCCAACAATATGCATCAAAACGAAGAAAATATTGATCGTAATGAGAAAAGGAGCATCAAAATAAATGAAAATATGCATCGAAACATGGGAAACATTGATAATAAAGAGATAACGAGCCTCAAAAAGAAGGAAACCTGCATCGAAACGAATGAAATATTGATCGTAACAAGAAAATGAGCATCAAAATGAAGTAAATATGCATCGAAATGAAGGAAATGATGATCGTAACTAGAAAAAGTGCATCATAATGAAGGAAATATGCATCGAAACGAAGGAAATATTGATCGTAACGAGAAAATGAGCATCAAAATGAGGGAAATATGCATCAAAACAAAGGAAATGTTGATCGTAACGAGAAAAGGAGCATCAAAATGAAGGAAATATGCATCGAAACTAAGGTAATATTGATCGTAACAAGAAAATGAGAATCAAAACGAAGTAAATATGCATCGAAACAAAGAAAATATTGATCGTAATGAGAAAACGAGCATCAAAAAGAAGAAAATCTGCATCAAAACGAATGAAATGTTGATCGTAACAAGAAAAGGAGCATCAAAACAAAAAAATATGCATCGAAACGAAGGAAATATTGATCGTAACGAGAATATGAGCATCAAAAAGAAGGAAATATGCATCGAAAGAAAGGAAACATTGATCATAACGAGAAAATGAGCATCAAAAAGAGGGAAATCTGCATCGAAACGAATGAAATGTTGATCGAAATAAGAAAATGAGCATCAAAATTAAGGAAATATGCATCAAAATGAAGGAAATATTGATCGTAATGAGAAAAGGAGCATCAAAATGAATGAAAATATGCATCGAAACAAAGGAAACATTGATAATAATGAGAAAACGATCCTCAAAAAGAAGGAAATCTGCATCAAAACGAATGAAATGTTGATCGTAACAAGAAAATGAGCATCAAAATGAAGTAAATATGCATCGAAATGAAGGAAATGCTGATCGTAACTAGTAAAAGTGCATCAAAATGAAGGAAATATGCATCGAAATAAAGGAATTATTGATCGTAACGAGAAAATGAGCATCAAAATGAGGGAAATATGCATCAAAACAAAGGAAATGTTGATCGTAACGAGAAAAGGAGCATCAAAATGAAGGAAATATGCTTCGAAACAAAGGTAATATTGATCGTAACGAGAAAATAAGATTCAAAATGAAGGAAATATGCATCGAAACAAAGGAAATATTGATCGTAACGAGAAAACGAGCTTTAAAAAGAAGGAAATCTGCATCGAAACGAATGAAATGTTGATCGTAACAAGAAAAGGAGCATCAAAATGAAGTAAATATGCATCAAAACGAAGGAAATATTGATTGTAACGAGAATATGAGCATAAAAATGAAGGTAATATGTGTCGAAACGAAGGAAATATTGATCGTAACGAGAAAAGGAGCATCAAAATGAAGGAAATATGCATCGAAATGAAGGAAATGTTGATCGTAACGAGAAAATGAGCATCAAAATGAAGGAAATATTCATCGAAACGAAGGAAATGCTGATCGTAATGAGAAAAGGAGCATAAAACGATGAAAATATGAATAAAAACAAAGGAAATATTGATCATAACGAGAAAACGAGCTTAAAAAAGAAAGAAATCTGCATCGAAACTAATGAAATATTGATCGTAACAAGAAAAGTAGCATCAAAATAAAGGAAATATGCATCGAAACGAAGGAAATATTGATCGTAATGAGAAAATAAACATTAAAATTAAGAAAATATTTATCGAAATGAAGAAATATTGATCATAACGAAAAAACGAGCATCAAAAAGAAGGAAATCTGCATCGAAACGAATGAAATGTTGATCGTAACGAGAAAAGGAGTATCAAAATGAGGGAAATATGCATCGAAACTAAGGTAATATTGATCTTAACGAGAAAATGAGAATCAAAATGAAGGAAATATACATCGAAACCAAGGAAATATTGATCGTAATGAGAAAACGAGCATCAAAAAGAAGAAAATCTGCATCAAAACGAATGAAATGTTGATCGTAACAAGAAAAGGAGCATCAAAATAAAAAATATGCATCGAAACGAAGGAAATATTGATCGTAACGAGAATATGAGCATCAAAAAGAAGGAAATATGCATCGAAACAAAGGAAACATTGATCATAACGAGAAAATGAGCATCAAAAAGAGGGAAATCTGCATCGAAACGAATGAAATGTTGATCGAAACAAGAAAAGGAGCATAAAAATTAAGGAAATATGCATCAAAACAAAGTAAATATTTATCGTAATGAGAAAATGAGCATTAAAATGAAGGAAATATGCATCAAAACGAAGGAAATATTGATCGTAATGAGAAAAGGAGCATCAAAATAAATGAAAATATGCAACGAAACATGGGAAACATTGATAATAAAGAGATAACGAGCCTCAAAAAGAAGAAAATCTGCATCGAAACGAATGAAATATTGATCGTAACAAGAAAATGAGCATCAAAATGAAGTAAATATGCATCGAAATGAAGGAAATGCTGATCGTAACTAGAAAAAGTGCATCATAATGAGGAAAATATGCATCGAAACGAAGGAAATATTGATCGTAACGAGAAAATGATCATCAAAATGAGGGAAATATGCATCAAAACAAAGGAAATGTTGATCGTAACGAGAAAATGAGCATCAAAATGAAGGAAATATGCATCGAAACTAAGGTAATATTGATCGTAACAAGAAAATGAGAATCAAAACGAAGTAAATATGCATCGAAACAAAGAAAATATTGATCGTAATGAGAAAACGAGCATCAAAAAGAAGAAAATCTGCATCAAAACGAATGAAATGTTGATCGTAACAAGAAAAGGAGCATCAAAACAAAAAAATATGCATCGAAACGAAGGAAATATTGATCGTAACGAGAATATGAGCATCAAAAAGAAGGAAATATGCATCGAAAGAAAGGAAACATTGATCATAACGAGAAAATGAGTATCAAAAAGAGGGAAATCTGCATCGAAACGAATGAAATGTTGATCGAAACAAGAAAATGAGCATCAAAATTAAGGAAATATGCATCAAAATGAAGGAAATATTGATCGTAATGAGAAAAGGAGCATCAAAATGAATGAAAATATGCATCGAAACAAAGGAAACATTGATAATAATGAGAAAACGATCCTCAAAAAGAAGGAAATCTGCATCAAAACGAATGAAATGTTGATCGTAACAAGAAAATGAGCATCAAAATGAAGTAAATATGCATCGAAATGAAGGAAATGCTGATCGTAACTAGTAAAAGTGCATCAAAATGAAGGAAATATGCATCGAAATAAAGGAATTATTGATCGTAACGAGAAAATGAGCATCAAAATAAGGGAAATATGCATCAAAACAAAGGAAATGTTGATCGTAACGAGAAAAGGAGCATCAAAATGAAGGAAATATGCCTCGAAACAAAGGTAATATTGATCGTAACGAGAAAATAAGATTCAAAATGAAGGAAATATGCATCGAAACAAAGGAAATATTGATCGTAACGAGAAAACGAGCTTTAAAAAGAAGGAAATCTGCATCGAAACGAATGAAATGTTGATCGTAACAAGAAAAGGAGCATCAAAATGAAGTAAATATGCATCAAAACGAAGGAAATATTGATTGTAACGAGAATATGAGCATAAAAATGAAGGAAATATGTGTCGAAACGAAGGAAATATTGATCGTAACGAGAAAAGGAGCATCAAAATGAAGGAAATATGCATCGAAATGAAGGAAATGTTGATCGTAACGAGAAAATGATCATCAAAATGAAGGAAATATTCATCGAAACGAAGGAAATGCTGATCGTAATGAGAAAAGGAGCATAAAACGATGAAAATATGAATAAAAACAAAGGAAATATTGATCATAACGAGAAAACGAGCTTAAAAAAGAAAGAAATCTGCATCGAAACTAATGAAATATTGATCGTAACAAGAAAAGTAGCATCAAAATAAAGGAAATATGCATCGAAACGAAGGAAATATTGATCATAATGAGAAAATAAACATTAAAATTAAGAAAATATTTATCGAAATGAAGAAATATTGATCATAACGAAAAAACGAGCATCAAAAAGAAGGAAATCTGCATCGAAACGAATGAAATGTTGATCGTAACGAGAAAAGGAGTATCAAAATGAGGGAAATATGCATCGAAACTAAGGTAATATTGATCTTAACGAGAAAATGAGAATCAAAATGAAGGAAATATACATCGAAACCAAGGAAATATTGATCGTAATGAGAAAACGAGCATCAAAAAGAAGAAAATCTGCATCAAAACGAATGAAATGTTGATCGTAACAAGAAAAGGAGCATCAAAATAAAAAATATGCATCGAAACGAAGGAAATATTGATCGTAACGAGAATATGAGCATCAAAAAGAAGGAAATATGCATCGAAACAAAGGAAACATTGATCATAACGAGAAAATGAGCATCAAAAAGAGGGAAATCTGCATCGAAACGAATGAAATGTTGATCGAAACAAGAAAAGGAGCATAAAAATTAAGGAAATATGCATCAAAACAAAGTAAATATTTATCGTAATGAGAAAATGAGCATTAAAATGAAGGAAATATGCATCAAAACGAAGGAAATATTGATCGTAATGAGAAAAGGAGCATCAAAATAAATGAAAATATGCAACGAAACATGGGAAACATTGATAATAAAGAGATAACGAGCCTCAAAAAGAAGAAAATCTGCATCGAAACGAATGAAATATTGATCGTAACAAGAAAATGAGCATCAAAATGAAGTAAATATGCATCGAAATGAAGGAAATGCTGATCGTAACTAGAAAAAGTGCATCATAATGAGGAAAATATGCATCGAAACGAAGGAAATATTGATCGTAACGAGAAAATGATCATCAAAATGAGGGAAATATGCATCAAAACAAAGGAAATGTTGATCGTAACGAGAAAAGGAGCATCTAAATGAAGGAAATATGCATCGAAACGAAGGTAATATTGATCGTAACGAGAAAATAAGATTCAAAATGAAGGAAATATGCATCGAAACAGGAAATATTGATCGTAACGAGAAAACGAGCTTCAAAAAGAAGGAAATCTGCATCGAAACGAATGAAATGTTGATCGTAACAAGAATAGGAGCATAAAAATGAGGTAAATATGCATCAAAATGAAGGAAATGCTGATCGTAACTAGAAAAAGTGTATCATAATGAAGGAAATATGCATAGAAACGAAGGAAATATTGATCGTAACGAGAAAATGAGCATAAAAATGAGGGAAATATGCATCAAAACAAAGGAAATATTGATCGTAACGAGAAAAGGAGCATCAAAATGAAGGAAATATGCATCGAAACGAAAGTAATATTGATCGTAACGAGAAAATAAGATTCTAAATGAAGGAAATATGCATCGAAACAAAGGAAATATTGATCGTAACGAGAAAACGAGCTTCAAAAAGAAGGAAATCTACATCGAAACGAATGAAATATTGATCGTAACAAGAAAAGGACATCAAAATGAAGTAAATATGCATCAAAACGAAGGAAATATTGATTGTAACGAGAATATGAGCATCAAAATGAAGGAAATATGCGTCGAAAAGAAGGAAATGTTGATCGTAACGAGAAAAGGAGCATCAAAATGAAAAAAAATATGCATCGAAAGGAAGGAAGTGTTGATCGTAACGAGAACAGGAGCATCAAAATGAAGGAAATATTCATCAAAACGAAGGAAATACTGATCGTAATGAGAAAAGGAGCATCAAAACGAAGAAAATATGAATCGAAACAAAGGAAATATTGATCATAACGAGAAAACGAGCATCAAAAAGAAAGAAATATGCATCGAAACTAATGAAATATTGATCGTAACAAGAAAAGTAGCATCAAAATAAAGGAAATATGCATCGAAACGAAGGAAATATTGATCGTAACGAGAAAATAAACGATAAAATTAAGGAAATATTCATCAAAACAAGGAAATATTGATCATAACGAGAAAACGAGCATCAAAAAGAAGGAAATCTGCATCAAAAAGAATGAAATGTTGATCGTAACGAGAAAAGGAGCATCGAAATGAAGGAAATATGCATCGAAACTAAGGTAATATTGATCGTAACATGAAAATGAGAATCAAAATGAAGTAAATATGCATCGAAACCAAGGAAATATTGATCGTAATGAGAAAACGAGCATCAAAAAGAAAAAAATCTGCATCAAAACGAATGAAATGTTGATCGTAACAAGTAAAGGAGCATCAAAGTAAAAAAAATATGCATCGAAACGAAGAAAATATTGATCGTAACGAGAATATAAGCATCAAAAAGAAGGAAATATGCATCGAAAGAAAGGAAACATTGATCATAACGAGAAAATGAGCATCAAAAAGAGGGAAATCTGCATCGAAACGAATGAAATGTTGATCGAAACAAGAAAATGAGCATCAAAATTAAGGAAATATGTATCAAAATGAAGGAAATATTGATCGTAATGAGAAAAGGAGCATCAAAATGAATAAAATATGCATCGAAACAAAGGAAACCTTGATAATAATGAGAAAACGAGCCTCAAAAAGAAGGAAATCTGCATCAAAACGAATGAAATGTTGATCGTAACAAGAAAATGAGCATCAAAATGAAGTAAATATGCATCGAAATGAAGGAAATGCTGATCGTAACTAGTAAAAGTGCATCAAAATGAAGGAAATATGCATCGAAATGAAGGAATTATTGATCATAACGAGAAAATGAGCATCAAAATGAGGGAAATATGCATCAAAACAAAGGAAATGTTGATCGTAACAAGAAAAGGAGCATCAAAATGAAGGAAATATGCCTCAAAACAATGGTAATATTGATCGTAACGTGAAAATAATATTCAAAATGCAGAAAATATGCATCGAAACAAAGGAAATATTGATCGTAACGAGAAAACGAGCTCTAAAAAGAAGGAAATCTGCATCGAAACGAATGAAATGTTGATCGTAACAAGAAAAAGAGCATCAAAATAAAGTAAATATGCATCAAAACGAAGGAAATATTGATTGTAACGAGAATATGAGCATCAAAATGAAGGAAATATGCGTCGAAACGAAGGAAATATTGATCGTAACGAGAAAAGGAGCATCAAAATGAAGGAAATATTCATCGAAATGAAGGAAATGTTGATCGTAACGAGAAAAGGAGCATCAAAATAAAGGAAATATTCATCGAAACGAAGGAAATGCTGATCGTAATGAGAAAAGGAGCATCAAAACGAAGAAAATATGAATCGAAACAAAGGAAATATTGATCATAACGAGAAAACGAGCATCAAAAAGAAAGAAATCTGCATCGAAACTAATGAAATATTGATCGTAACAAGAAAAGTAGCATCAAAATAAAGGAAATATGCATCGAAACGAAGGAAATATTGATCGTAACGAGAAAATAAACGATAAAATTAAGGAAATATTCATCAAAACAAGGAAATATTGATCATAACGAGAAAACGAGCATCAAAAAGAAGGAAATCTGCATCAAAAAGAATGAAATGTTGATCGTAACGAGAAAAGGAGCATCGAAATGAAGGAAATATGCATCGAAACTAAGGTAATATTGATCGTAACATGAAAATGAGAATCAAAATGAAGTAAATATGCATCGAAACCAAGGAAATATTGATCGTAATGAGAAAACGAGCATCAAAAAGAAAAAAATCTGCATCAAAACGAATGAAATGTTGATCGTAACAAGTAAAGGAGCATCAAAGTAAAAAAAATATGCATCGAAACGAAGAAAATATTGATCGTAACGAGAATATAAGCATCAAAAAGAAGGAAATATGCATCGAAAGAAAGGAAACATTGATCATAACGAGAAAATGAGCATCAAAAAGAGGGAAATCTGCATCGAAACGAATGAAATGTTGATCGAAACAAGAAAATGAGCATCAAAATTAAGGAAATATGTATCAAAATGAAGGAAATATTGATCGTAATGAGAAAAGGAGCATCAAAATGAATAAAATATGCATCGAAACAAAGGAAACCTTGATAATAATGAGAAAACGAGCCTCAAAAAGAAGGAAATCTGCATCAAAACGAATGAAATGTTGATCGTAACAAGAAAATGAGCATCAAAATGAAGTAAATATGCATCGAAATGAAGGAAATGCTGATCGTAACTAGTAAAAGTTCATCAAAATGAAGGAAATATGCATCGAAATGAAGGAATTATTGATCATAACGAGAAAATGAGCATCAAAATGAGGGAAATATGCATCAAAACAAAGGAAATGTTGATCGTAACAAGAAAAGGAGCATCAAAATGAAGGAAATATGCCTCAAAACAATGGTAATATTGATCGTAACGTGAAAATAATATTCAAAATGCAGAAAATATGCATCGAAACAAAGGAAATATTGATCGTAACGAGAAAACGAGCTCTAAAAAGAAGGAAATCTGCATCGAAACGAATGAAATGTTGATCGTAACAAGAAAAAGAGCATCAAAATAAAGTAAATATGCATCAAAACGAAGGAAATATTGATTGTAACGAGAATATGAGCATCAAAATGAAGGAAATATGCGTCGAAACGAAGGAAATATTGATCGTAACGAGAAAAGGAGCATCAAAATGAAGGAAATATTCATCGAAATGAAGGAAATGTTGATCGTAACGAGAAAAGGAGCATCAAAATAAAGGAAATATTCATCGAAACGAAGGAAATGCTGATCGTAATGAGAAAAGGAGCATCAAAACGATGAAAATATGAATAGAAACAAAGGAAATATTGATCATAACGAGAAAACGAGCATAAAAAAGAAAGAAATCTGCATCGAAACTAATGAAATATTGATCGTAACAAGAAAAGTAGCATCAAAATAAAGGAAATATGCATCGAAACGAAGGAAATATTGATCGTAATGAGAAAATAAACATTAAAATTAAGGAAATATTTATCAAATGAAGAAATATTGATCATAACGAAAAAACGAGCATAAAAAAGAAGGAAATCTGCATCGAAACAAATGAAATGTTGATCGTAACGAGAAAAGGAGCATCAAAATGAGGGAAATATGCATCGAAACTAAGGTAATATTGATCGTAACGAGAAAATGAGAATCAAAACGAAGGAAATACGCATCGAAACCAAGGAAATATTGATCGTAATGAGAAAACAAGCATCAAAAAGAAGAAAATCTGCATAAAAACAAATGAAATGTTGATCATAACAAGAAAAGGAGCATCAAAATAAAAAAATATGCATCGAAACGAAAGAAATATTGATCGTAACAAGAAAATAAACGTTAAAATTAAGGAAATATTCACGAAACGAGGAAATATTGATCATAACGAGAAAACGAGCATCAAAAAGAAGGAAATCTTCATCGAAACGAATGAAATGTTGATCGTAACGAGAAAAGGAGCATCGAAATAAGGAAATATGCATCGAAACCAAGGAAATATTAATCGTAATGTGAAAATGAGCATTAAAAAGAAGAAAATCTGCATCAAAACGAATGAAATGTTGATCGTAACAAGAAAATGAGCTTCAAAATGAAGTAAATATGCATCGAAATGAAGGAAATACTGATCGTAACTAGTAAAAGTGCATCAAAATGAAGGAAATATGCATCGAAACGAAGGAATTATTGATCGTAATGAGAAAATGAGCATCAGAATGAGGGAAATATGCATCAAAACAAAGTAAATGTTGATCGTAACGAGAAAAGGAGCATCAAAATGAAGGAAATATGTCTCGAAATGAAGGTAATATTGATTGTAACGAGAAAATAAGATTCAAAATGAAGGAAATATGCATCGAAACAAAGGAAATATTGATCGTAACGAGAAAACGAGCTTCAAAAAGAAGGAAATCTGCATCGAAACGAATGAAATGTTGATCGTAACAAGAAAAGGAGCATCAAAATGAAGTAAATATGCATCAAAACGAAGGAAATATTGATTGTAACGAGAATATGAGCATCAAAATGAAGGAAATATGCATCGAAACGAAGGAAATATTGATCGTAATGAGAAAAGGAGCATCAAAATGAAGGAAATATGCATCGAAATCAAGGAAATATTGATCGTAATGAGAAAACGAGCATCAAAAAGAAGAAAATTTGCATCAAAACGAATGAAATGTTGATCGTAACAAGAAAAGGAGCATCAAAATAAAAAAATATGCATCGAAACGAAGGAAATATTGATCGTAGCGAGAATATGAGCATCAAAAAGAAGGATATACGCATCGAAAGAAAGGAAACATTGATCATAACGAGAAAAGGAGCATCAAAAAGAGGAAAATCTGCATCGAAACAAATGTAATGTTGGTCGAAACAAGAAAAGGAGCATCAAAATTAAGGAAATATTCATCAAAACGAAGGAAATGTTGATCGTAATGAGAAAAGGAGCATCAAAATGAATGAAAATATGCATCGAAACAAAGGAAACATTGATAATAATGAGAAAACGAGCCTCAAAAAGAAGGAAATCTACATCAAAACGAATGAAATGTTGATCGTAACAAGAAAATGAGCATCAAAATGAAGTAAATATGCATCGAAATGAAGAAATGCTGATCGTAACTAGTAAAAGTGCATCAAAATGAAGGAAATATGCATCGAAACGAAGGAATTATTGATCGTAACGAGAAAATGAGCATCAAAATGAGGGAAATATGCATCCAAACAAAGGAAATGTTGATCGTAACGAGAAAAGGAGCATCAAAATGAAGGAAATATGCATCGAAACGAAGGTAATATTGATCGTAACGAGAAAATAAGATTCAAAATGAAGGAAATATGCATCGAAACAAAGGAAATATTGATCGTAACAAGAAAACGAGCTTAAAAAAGAAGGAAATCTGCATCGAAACGAATGAAATATTGATCGTAACAAGAAAAGGAGCATCAAAATGAAGTAAATATGCATCAAAACGAAGGAAATATTGATTGTAACGAGAATATGAGCATCAAAATGAAGGAGATATGCCTTCGAAACGAAGGAAATATTGATCGAAACGAGAAAAGGAGCATCAAAATGAAGAAAATATGCATCGAAATTAAGGAAATATTGATCGTAACGAGAAAACGAGCATCAAAAAGAAGAAAATCTGCATCAAAACGAATGAAATGTTGATCGTAACAAGAAAATGAGCATCAAAATAAAAAAAAATATGCATCGAAACGAAGGAAATATTGATCGTAACGAGAATATGAGCATAAAAAAGAAGGAAATATGCATCGAAAGAAAGGAAACATTGATCATAACGAGAAAATGAGCATCAAAAAGAGGGAAATCTGCATCGAAACGAATGAAATGTTGATCGAAACAAGAAAAGGAGCATCAAAATTAAGGAAATATGAATCAAAATGAAGGAAATATTGATCGTAATGAGAAAAGGAGCATCAAAATGAATGAAGATATGCTTCGAAACAAAGGGAACATTGATAATAATGAAAAAACGAGCCTCAAAGAGAAGGAAATCTGCATCAAAACAAATTAAATGTTGATCGTAACAAGAAAATGAGCATCAAAATGAAGTAAATATGCATCGAAATGAAGGAAATGCTGATCGTAACTAGTAAAAGTGCATCAAAATGAAGGAAATATGCATCGAAACGAAGGAATTATTGATCGTAACGAGAAAATGAGCATCAAAATGAGGGAAATATGCATCAAAACAAAGCAAATGTTGATCGTAACGAGAAAAGGAGAATCAAAATGAAGGAAATATGCCTCGAAACGAAGGTAATATTGATCGTAACGAGAATATAAGCTTCAAAATGAAGGAAATATGCATCGAAACAAAGGAAATATTGATCGTAACGAGAAAACGAGCTTCAAAAAGAAGGAAATCTGCATCGAAACGAATGAAATGTTGATCTTAACAAGAAAAGGAGCATCAAAATGAAGTAAATATGCATCAAAACGAAGAAAATATTGATTGTAACGAGAATATGAGCATCAAAATAAAGGAAATATGCGTCGAAACGAAGGAAATATTGATCGTAATGAGAAAAGGAGCATCAAAATGAATGAAATATGCATCGAAATGAAGGAAATGTTGATCGTAACGAGAAAAGGAGCGTCAAAATGAAGGAAATATTCATCGAAACGAAGGAAATACTGATCGTAATGAGAAAAGAGCATCAAAACGATGAAAATATGAATAAAAACAAAGGAAATATTGATCATAACGAGAAAACGAGCATCAAAAAGAAAGAAATCTGCATCGAAACTAATGATATATTGATCGTAACAAGAAAAGTAGCATCAAAATAAAGGAAATATGCATCGAAACGAAGAAAATATTGATCGTAACAAGAAAATAAACATTAAAATTAAGGAAATATTTATCGAAATGAGGAAATATTGATCATAACGAAAAAATGAGCATCAAAAAGAAGGAAATCTGCATCGAAACGAATGAAATGTTGTTCGTAACGAGAAAAGGAGCATCAAAATGAAGGAAATATGCATCAAAACTAAGGTAATATTGATCGTAAAGAGAAAATGAGAATCAAAACGAAAGAAATATGCATCGAAACCAAGGAAATATTGATCGTAATGAGAAAACGAGCATCAAAAAG
This sequence comes from Pogostemon cablin, assembly GCA_023678885.1. NCBI lineage: Eukaryota > Viridiplantae > Streptophyta > Magnoliopsida > Lamiales > Lamiaceae > Pogostemon > Pogostemon cablin. The sequence continues at coordinate 210,736 of JAHCLQ010000841.1, forward strand.
AAGAAAATCTGCATCAAAACGAATGAAATGTTGATCGTAACAAGAAAAGGAGCATCAAAATAAAAAAATATGCATCGAAACGAAGAAAATATTGATCGTAACGAGAATATGAGCATCAAAAAGAAGGAAATATGCATCGACACAAAGGAAACATTGATCATAACGAGGAAATGAGCATCAAAATGAAGTGAATATGCATCGAAATTAAGGAAATGTTGATCGTAACTAGAAAAAGTGCAACAAAATGAAGGAAATACGCATCGAAACGAAGGAATTATTGATCCTAACGAGAAAATGAGCATCAAAATGAGGGAAATATGCATCAAAACAAAGGAAATGTTGATCGTAATGAGAAAAGGAGCATCAAAATGAAGGAAATATGCATCGAAACGAAGGTAATATTTATCGTAACGAGAAAATTAGATTCGAAATGAAGGAAATATGCATCGAAACAAAGGAAATATTGATCGTAATGAGAAAATGAGCTTCAAAAAGAAGGAAATCTGCATCGAAACGAATGAAATGTTCATCGTAACAAGAAAAGGAGCATCAAAATGAAGTAAATATGCATCAAAACGAAGGAAATATTGATTGTAACGAGAATATGAGCATCAAAATGAAGGAAATATGCGTAGAAACGAAGGAAATATTGATCGTAACAAGAAAAGGAGCATCAAAATGAAGGAAATATGAATCGAAATGAAGGAAATGTTGATCGTAACGAGAAAACGAGCATCAAAAAGAAGAAAATCTGCATCAAAACGAATGAAATGTTGATCGTAACAAGAAAAGGAGCATCAAAATAAAAAAAATATGCATCGAAACGAAGGAAATATTGATCGTAACGAGAATATGAGCATAAAAAAGAAGGAAATATGCATCGAAAGAAAGGAAACATTGATCATAACGAGAAAATGAGCATCAAAAAGAGGGAAATCTGCATCGAAACGAATGAAATGTTGATCGAAACAAGAAAAGGAGCATCAAAATTAAGGAAATATGCATCAAAATGAAGGAAATATTGATCGTAATGAGAAAAGGAGCATCAAATGAATGAAGATATGCTTCGAAACAAAGGGAACATTGATAATAATGAAAAAACGAGCCTCAAAGAGAAGGAAATCTGCATCAAAACAAATTAAATGTTGATCGTAACAAGAAAATGAGCATCAAAATGAAGTAAATATGCATCGAAATGAAGGAAATGCTGATCGTAACTAGTAAAAGTGCATCAAAATGAAGGAAATATGCATCAAAACGAAGGAATTATTGATCGTAACGAGAAAATGAGCATCAAAATGAGGGAAATATGCATCAAAACAAAGCAAATGTTGATCGTAACGAGAAAAGGAGAATCAAAATGAAGGAAATATGCCTCGAAACGAAGGTAATATTGATCGTAACGAGAATATAGCTTCAAAATGAAGGAAATATGCATCGAAACAAAGGAAATATTGATCGTAACGAGAAAACGAGCTTCAAAAAGAAGGAAATCTGCATCGAAACGAATGAAATGTTGATCTTAACAAGAAAATGAGCATCAAAATGAAGTAAATATGCATCAAAACGAAGAAAATATTGATTGTAACGAGAATATGAGCATCAAAATAAAGGAAATATGCGTCGAAACGAAGGAAATATTGATCGTAATGAGAAAAGGAGCATCAAAATGAATGAAATATGCATCGAAATGAAGGAAATGTTGATCGTAACGAGAAAAGGAGCGTCAAAATGAAGGAAATATTCATCGAAACGAAGGAAATACTGATCGTAATGAGAAAAGGAGCATCAAAACGATGAAAATATGAATAAAAACAAAGGAAATATTGATCATAACGAGAAAACGAGCATCAAAAAGAAAGAAATCTGCATCGAAACTAATGAAATATTGATCGTAACAAGAAAAGTAGCATCAAAATAAAGGAAATATGCATCGAAACGAAGAAAATATTGATCGTAACAAGAAAATAAACATTAAAATTAAGGAAATATTTATCGAAATGAGGAAATATTGATCATAACGAAAAAATGAGCATCAAAAAGAAGGAAATCTGCATCGAAACGAATGAAATGTTGATCGTAACGAGAAAAGGAGCATCAAAATGAAGGAAATATGCATCAAAACTAAGGTAATATTGATCGTAAAGAGAAAATGAGAATCAAAACGAAAGAAATATGCATCGAAACCAAGGAAATATTGATCGTAATGAGAAAACGAGCATCAAAAAGAAGAAAATCTGCATCAAAACGAATGAAATGTTGATCGTAACAAGAAAAGGAGCATCAAAATAAAAAAATATGCATCGAAACGAAGAAAATATTGATCGTAACGAGAATATGAGCATCAAAAAGAAGGAAATATGCATCGACACAAAGGAAACATTGATCATAACGAGGAAATGAGCATCAAAATGAAGTAAATATGCATCGAAATTAAGGAAATGTTGATCGTAACTAGAAAAAGTGCAACAAAATGAAGGAAATACGCATCGAAACGAAGGAATTATTGATCCTAACGAGAAAATGAGCATCAAAATGAGGGAAATATGCATCAAAACAAAGGAAATGTTGATCGTAATGAGAAAAGGAGCATCAAAATGAAGGAAATATGCATCGAAACGAAGGTAATATTTATCGTAACGAGAAAATAAGATTCAAAATGAAGGAAATATGCATCGAAACAAAGGAAATATTGATCGTAATGAGAAAATGAGCTTCAAAAAGAAGGAAATCTGCATCGAAACGAATGAAATGTTCATCGTAACAAGAAAAGGAGCATCAAAATGAAGTAAATATGCATCAAAACGAAGGAAATATTGATTGTAACGAGAATATGAGCATCAAAATGAAGGAAATATGCGTAGAAACGAAGGAAATATTGATCGTAACGAGAAAAGGAGCATCAAAATGAAGGAAATACGAATCGAAATGAAGGAAATGTTGATCGTAACGAGAAAACGAGCATCAAAAAGAAGAAAATCTGCATCAAAATGAATGAAATGTTGATCGTAACAAGAAAAGGAGCATCAAAATAAAAAAATATGCATCGAAACGAAGGAAATATTGATCGTAACGAGAATATGAGCATCAAAAAGAAGGAAATATGTATCGAAAGAAAGGAAACATTGATTATAACGAGAAAATGAGCATCAAAAAGAGGGAAATCTACATCGAAACGAATGAAATGTTGATCGAAACAAGAAAAGGAGCATCAAAATGAAGGAAATATGCATCAAAATGAAGGAAATATTGATCGTAATGAGAAAAGGAAATCTGCATCAAAATAAATTAAATGATGATCGTAACAAGAAAATGAGCATCAAAATGAAGTAAATATGCATCGAAATGAAGGAAATGCTGATCGTAACTAGTAAAAGTGCATCAAAATGAAGGAAATATGCATCGAAACGAAGGAATTATTGATCGTAACGAGAAAATGAGCATCAAAATGAGGGAAATATGCATCAAAACAAAGCAAATGTTGATCGTAACGAGAAAAGGAGAATCAAAATGAAGGAAATACGCCTTGAAACGAAGGTAATATTGATCGTAACGAGAATATAAGATTCAAAATGAAGGAAATATGCATCGAAACAAAGGAAATATTGATCGTAATGAGAAAACGAGCTTCAAAAAGAAGGAAATCTGCATCGAAACGAATGAAATGTTGATCGTAACAAGAAAAGGAGCATCAAAATGAAGTAAATATGCATCAAAACGAAGAAAATATTGATTGTAACGAGAATATGAGCATCAAAATAAAGGAAATATGCGTCGAAACGAAGGAAATATTGATCGTAACGAGAAAAGGAGCATCAAAATGAATGAAATATGCATCGAAATGAAGGAAATGTTGATCGTAACGAGAAAATGAGCATCAAAATGAAGGAAATATTCATCGAAACGAAGGAAATACTGATCGTAATGAGAAAAGGAGCATCAAAACGATGAAAATATGAATAGAAACAAAGGAAATATTGATCATAACGAGAAAACGAGCATCAAAAAGAAAGAAATCTGCATCGAAACTAATGAAATATTGATCGTATCAAGAAAAGTAGCATCAAAATAAAGGAAATATGCATCGAAACGAAGAAAATATTGATCGTAACAAGAAAATAAACATTAAAATTAAGGAAATATTTATCGAAATGAGGAAATATTGATCATAACGAAAAAATGAGCATCAAAAAGAAGGAAATCTGCATCGAAACGAATGAAATGTTGATCGTAACGAGAAAAGGAGCATCAAAATGAAGGAAATATGCATCAAAACTAAGGTAATATTGATCGTAACGAGAAAATGAGAATCAAAACGAAAGAAATATGCATCGAAACCAAGGAAATATTGATCGTAATGAGAAAACGAGCATCAAAAAGAAGAAAATCTGCATCAAAACGAATGAAATGTTGATCGTAACAAGAAAAGGAGCATCAAAATAAAAAAATATGCATCGAAACGAAGGAAATATTGATCGTAACGAGAATATGAGCATTAAAAAGAAGGAAATATGCATCGAAAGAAAGGAATCATTGATCATAACGAGAAAATGAGCATCAAAAAGAGGAAAATCTGCATCGAAACGAATGAAATGTTGATCGAAACAAGAAAAGGAGCATCAAAATTAAGGAAATATGCATCAAAATGAAGGAAATATTGATCGTAATGTGAAAAGGAGCATCAAAATGAATGAAGATATGCTTCGAAACAAAGGGAACATTGATAATAATGAGAAAACGAGCCTCAAAGAGAAGGAAATCTGCATCAAAACAAATTAAATGTTGATCGTAACAAGAAAATGAGCATCAAAATGAAGTAAATATGTATCGAAATGAAGGAAATGCTGATCGTAACTAGTAAAAGTGCATCAAAATGAAGGAAATATGCATCGAAACGAAGGAATTATTGATCGTAACGAGAAAATGAGCATCAAAATGAGGGAAATATGCATCAAAACAAAACAAATGTTGATCGTAACGAGAAAAGGAGAATCAAAATGAAGGAAATATGCCTCGAAACGAAGGTAATATTGATCGTAACGAGAATATAAGATTCAAAATGAAGGAAATATGCATCGAAACAAAGGAAATATTGATCGTAACGAGAAAACGAGCTTCAAAAAGAAGGAAATCTGCATCGAAACGAATGAAATGTTGATCGTAACAAGAAAAGAAGCATCAAAATGAAGTAAATATCCATCAAAACGAAGAAAATATTGATTGTAACGAGAATATGAGCATCAAAATAAAGGAAATATGCGTCGAAACGAAGGAAATATTGATCGTAATGAGAAAAGGAGCATCAAAATGAATGAAATATGCATCGAAATGAAGGAAATGTTGATCGTAACGAGAAAAGGAGCATCAAAATGAAGGAAATATTCATCGAAACGAAGGAAATACTGATCGTAATGAGAAAAGGAGCATCAAAACGATGAAAATATGAATAGAAACAAAGGAAATATTGATCATAACGAGAAAACGAGCATAAAAAAAAAGAAATCTGCATCGAAACTAATGAAATATTGATCGTAACAAGAAAAGTAGCATCAAAATAAAGGAAATATGCATCGAAATGAAGAAAATATTGATCGTAACAAGAAAATAAACATTAAAATTAAAGAAATATTTATCGAAATGAGGAAATATTGATCATAACGAAAAAATGAGCATCAAAAAGAAGGAAATCTGCATCGAAACGAATGAAATGTTGATCGTAACGAGAAAAGGAGCATCAAAATGAAGGAAATATGCATCAAAACTAAGGTAATATTGATCGTAACGAGAAAATGAGAATCAAAACGAAAGAAATATGCATCGAAACCAAGGAAATATTGATCGTAATGAGAAAACGAGCATCAAAAAGAAGAAAATTTGCATCAAAACGAATGAAATGTTGATCGTAACAAGAAAAGGAGCATCAAAATAAAAAAATATGCATCGAAACGAAGGAAATATTGATCGTAACGAGAATATGAGCATCAAAAAGAAGGAAATATGCATCGACACAAAGGAAACATTGATCATAACGAGGAAATGAGCATCAAAATGAAGTAAATATGCATCGAAATTAAGGAAATGTTGATCGTAACTAGAAAAAGTGCAACAAAATGAAGGAAATATGCATCGAAACGAAGGAATTATTGATCCTAACGAGAAAATGAGCATCAAAATGAGGGAAATATGCATCAAAACAAAGGAAATGTTGATCGTAATGAGAAAAGGAGCATCAAAATGAAGGAAATATGCATCGAAACGAAGGTAATATTGATCGTAACGAGAAAATAAGATTCAAAATGAAGGAAATATGCATCGAAACAAAGGAAATATTGATCGTAATGAGAAAATGAGCTTCAAAAAGAAGGAAATCTGCATCGAAACGAATGAAATGTTCATCGTAAAAAGAAAAGGAGCATCAAAATGAAGTAAATATGCATCAAAACGAAGGAAATATTGATTGTAACGAGAATATGAGCATTAAAATGAAGGAAATATGCGTAGAAACGAAGAAAATATTGATCGTAACGAGAAAAGGAGCATCAAAATGAAGGAAATGTTGATCGTAACGAGAAAACGAGCATCAAAAAGAAGAAAATCTGCATCAAAATGAATGAAATGTTGATCGTAAAAAGAAAAGGAGCACCAAAATAAAAAAAATATGCATCGAAACGAAGGAAATATTGATCGTAATGAGAATATGAGCATCAAAAAGAAGGAAATATGTATCGAAAGAAAGGAAACATTGATCATAACGAGAAAATGAGCATCAAAAAGAGGGAAATCTACATCGAAACGAATGAAATGTTGATCGAAACAAGAAAAGGAGCATCAAAATTAAGGAAATATGCATCAAAATGAAGGAAATATTGATCGTAATGAGAAAAGGAGCATCAAAATGAATGAAGATATGCTTCGAAACAAAGGAAACATTGATAATAATGAGAAAACGAGCATCAAAAAGAAAGAAATCTGCATCAAAACGAATGAAATATTGATCGTAACAAGAAAATGAGCATCAAAATGAAGTAAATATGCATCGAAATGAAGGAAATACTGATCGTAACTAGTAAAAGTGTATCAAAATGAAGGAAATATGCATCGAAACGAAGGAATTATTGATCGTAACGAGAAAATGAGCATCAAAATGAGGGAAATATGCATCAAAACAAAGCAAATGTTGATCGTAACGAGAAAAGGAGCATCAAAATGAAGGAAATATGCCTCGAAACGAAGGTAATATTGATCGTAACGAGAAAATAAGATTCAAAATGAAGGAAATATGCATCGAAACAAAGAAAATATTGATCGTAACGAGAAAACGAGCTTCAAAAAGAAGGAAATCTGCATCGAAACGAATGAAATGTTGATCGTAACAATAAAAGGAGCATCAAAATGAAGTAAATATGCATCAAAACCAAGGAAATATTGATTGTAACGAGAATATGAGCATCAAAATGAAGGAAATATTGATCGTAACGAGAAAAGGAGCATCAAAATGAAGGAAATATGCATCGAAATGAAGGAAATATTGATCGTAACGAGAAAACGAGCATCAAAAAGAAGAAAATCTGCATCAAAACGAATGAAATGTTGATCGTAACAAGAAAAGGAGCATCAAAATAAAAAAAATATGCATCGAAACGAAGGAAATATTGATCGTAACGAGAATATGAGCATCAAAAAGAAGGAAATATGCATCGAAAGAAAGGAAACATTGATCATAACGAGAAAATGAGCATCAAAAAGAGGGAAATTTGCATCGAAACGAATGAAATGTTGATCGAAACAAGAAAAGGAGCATCAAAATTAAGGAAATATGCAACAAAATGAAGGAAATATTGATCGTAATGAGAAAAGGAGCATCAAAATGAATGAAGATATGCTTCGAAACAAAGGGAACATTGATAATAATGAGAAAACGAGCCTCAAAAAGAAGGAAATCTGCATCAAAACAAATTAAATGTTGATCGTAACAAGAAAATGAGCATCAAAATGAAGTAAATATGCATCGAAATGATGGAAATGCTGATCGTAACTAGTAAAAGTGCATCAAAATGAAGGAAATATGCATCGAAACGAAGGAATTATTGATCGTAACGAGAAAATGAGCATCAAAATGAGGGAAATATGCATCAAAACAAAGCAAATGTTGATCGTAACGAGAAAAGGAGAATCAAAATGAAGGAAATATGCCTCGAAACGAAGGTAATATTGATCGTAACGAGAATATTAGATTCAAAATGAAGGAAATATGCATCGAAACAAAGGAAATATTGATCGTAACGAGAAAACGAGCTTCAAAAAGAAGGAAATCTGCATCGAAACGAATGAAATGTTGATCGTAACAAGAAAATGAGCATCAAAATGAAGTAAATATGCATCAAAACAAAGGAAATATTGATTGTAACGAGAATATGAGCATCAAAATAAAGTAAATATGCGTCGAAACGAAGGAAATATTGATCGTAACGAGAAAAGGAGCATCAAAATGAATGAAATATGCATCGAAATGAAGGAAATGTTGATCGTAACGAGAAAAGGAGCATCAAAATGAAGGAAATATTCATCGAAACGAAGAAAATGCTGATCGTAATGAGAAAAGGAGCATCAAAGCGATGAAAATATGAATAGAAACAAAGGAAATTTTGATCATAACGAGAAAACGAGCATCAAAAAGAAAGAAATCTACATCGAAACTAATGAAATATTGATCGTAACAAGAAAAGTAGCATCAAAATAAAGGAAATATGCATCGAAACGAAGAAAATATTGATCGTAACAAGAAAATAAACATTAAAATTAAGGAAATATTTATCGAAACGAGGAAATATTGATCATAACGAAAAAATGAGCATCAAAAAGAAGGAAATCTGCATCGAAACGAATGAAATGTTGATCGTAACGAGAAAAGGAGCATCAAAATGAAGGAAATATGCATCAAAACTAAGGTAATATTGATCGTAACGAGAAAATGAGAATCAAAACGAAAGAAATATGCATCGAAACCAAGGAAATATTGATCGTAATGAGAAAACGAGCATCAAAAAGAAGAAAATCTGAATCAAAACAAATGAAATGTTGATCGTAACAAGAAAAGGAGCATCAAAATAAAAAAATATGCATTGAAACGAAGGAAATATTGATCGTAACGAGAATATGAGCATCAAAAAGAAGGAAATATGCATCGAAACAAAGGAAACATTGATCATAACAAGGAAATGAGCATCAAAAAGAGGGAAATCTGCATCAAAACGAATGAAATGTTGATCCAAACAAGAAAAGGAGCAAAAAAATTAAGGAAATATGCATCAAAACGAAGTAAATATTTATCGTAATGAGAAAATGAGCATTAAAATGAAGGAAATATGCATCAAAACGAAGGAAATATTGATCGTAATGAGAAAAGGAGCATCAAAATAAATGAAAATATGCATAAAAAATGGGAAACATTGATAATGAAGAGATAACGAGCCTCAAAAAGAAGGAAATGTGCATCGAAACGAATGAAATATTGATCGTAACAAGAAAATGCGCATCAAAATGAAGTAAATATGCATCGAAATGAAGGAAATGCGGATCGTAACTAGAAAAAGTACATCATAATGAAGGAAATATGCATCGAAACGAAGGAAATATTGATCGTAACGAGAAAATGAGCATCAAAAAGAGGGAAATCTACATCGAAACGAATGAAATGTTGATCGAAACAAGAAAAGGAGCATCAAAATTAAGGAAATACGCATCAAAATGAAGGAAATATTGATCGTAATGAGAAAAGGAGCATCAAAATGAATGAAGATATGCTTCGAAACAAAGGAAACATTGATAATAATGAGAAAACGAGCCTCAAAAAGAAGGAAATCTGCATCAAAACGAATGAAATGTTGATCGTAACAAGAAAATGAGCATCAAAATGAAGTAAATATGCATCGAAATGAAGGAAATGCTGATCGTAACTAGTAAAAGTGTATCAAAATGAAGGAAATATGCATCGAAACGAAGGAATTATTGATCGTAACGAGAAAATGAGCATCAAAATGAGGGAAATATGCATCAAAACAAAGCAAATGTTGATCGTAACGAGAAAAGGAGCATCAAAATGAAGGAAATATGCCTCGAAACGAAGGTAATATTGATCGTAACGAGAAAATAAGATTCAAAATGAAGGAAATATGCATCGAAACAAATGAAATATTGATCGTAACGAGAAAACGAGCTTCAAAAAGAAGGAAATCTGCATCGAAACGAATGAAATGTTGATCGTAACAAGAAAAGGAGCATCAAAATGAAGTAAATATGCATCAAAACCAAGGAAATATTGATTGTAACGAGAATATGAGCATCAAAATGAAGGAAATATGCGTTGAAACGAAGGAAATATTGATCATAACGAGAAAAGGAGCATCAAAATGAAGGAAATATGCATCGAAATGAAGGAAATATTGATCGTAACGAGAAAACGAGCATCAAAAAGAAGAAAATCTGCATCAAAACGAATGAAATATTGATCGTAACAAGAAAAGGAGCATCATAATAAAAAAAATATGCATCGAAACGAAGGAAATATTGATCGTAACGAGAATATGAGCATCAAAAAGAAGGAAATATGCATCGAAAGAAAGGAAATATTGATCATAACGAGAAAATGAGCATCAAAAAGAGGGAAATTTGCATCGAAACGAATGAAATGTTGATCGAAACAAGAAAAGGAGCATCAAAATTAAGGAAATATGCATCAAAATGAAGGAAATATTGATCGTAATGAGAAAAGGAGCATCAAAATAAATGAAGATATGCTTCGAAACAAAGGGAACATTGATAATAATGAGAAAACGAGCCTCAAAGAGAAGGAAATCTGCATCAAAACAAATTAAATGTTGATCGTAACAAGAAAATGAGCATCAAAATGAAGTAAATATGCATCGAAATGAAGGAAATGCTGATCGTAACTAGTAAAAGTGCATCAAAATGAAGGAAATATACATCGAAACAAAGCAATTATTGATCGTAACGAGAAAATGAGCATCAAAATGAGGGAAATATGCATCAAAACAAAGCAAATGTTGATCGTAACGAGAAAAGTAGAATCAAAATGAAGGAAATATGCCTCGAAACGAAGGTAATATTGATCGTAACGAGAATATTAGATTCAAAATGAAGGAAATATGCATCGAAACAAAGGAAATATTGATCGTAACGAGAAAACGAGCTTCAAAAAGAAGGAAATCTGCATCGAAACGAATGAAATGTTGACCGTAACAAGAAAAGGAGCATCAAAATGAAGTAAATATGCATCAAAACGAAGGAAATATTGATTGTAACGAGAATATGAGCATCAAAATAAAGGAAATATGCGTCGAAACGAAGTAAATATTGATCGTAATGAGAAAAGGAGCATCAAAATGAATGAAATATGCATCAAAATGAAGGAAATGTTGATCGTAACGAGAAAAGGAGCATCAAAATGAAGGAAATATTCATCAAAACGAAGGAAATGCTGATCGTAAGGAGAAAAGGAGCATCAAAACGATGAAAATATGAATAGAAACAAAGGAAATATTGATCATAACGAGAAAACGAGCATCAAAAAGAAAGAAATCTGCATCGAAACTAATGAAATATTGATCGTAACAAGAAAAGTAGCATCAAAATAAAGGAAATATGCATCAAAACGAAGAAAATATTGATCGTAACAAGAAAATAAACATTAAAATTAAGGAAATATTTATCGAAACGAGGAAATATTGATCATAACGAAAAAATGAGCATCAAAAAGAAGGAAATCTGCATCGAAACGAATGAAATGTTGATCGTAACGAGAAAAGGAGCATCAAAATGAAGGAAATATGCATAAAAACTAAGGTAATATTGATCGTAACGAGAAAATGAGAATCAAAACGAAAGAAATATGCATCGAAACCAAGGAAATATTGATCGTAATGAGAAAACGAGCATCAAAAAGAAGAAAATCTGAATCAAAACAAATGAAATGTTGATCGTAACAAGAAAAGGAGCATCAAAATAAAAAAAATATGCATCGAAACGAAGGAAATATTGATCGTAACGAGAATATGAGCATCAAAAAGAAGGAAATATGCATCGAAACAAAGGAAACATTGATCATAACGAGGAAATGAGCATCAAAAAGAGGGAAATCTGCATCAAAACGAATGAAATGTTGATCGAAACAAGAAAAGGAGCAAAAAAATAAAGGAAATATGCATCAAAACGAAGTAAATATTTATCGTAATGAGAAAATGAGCATTAAAATGAAGGAAATATGCATCAAAACGAAGGAAATATTGATCGTAATGAGAAAAGGAGCATAAAAATAAATGAAAATATGCATCAAAAATGGGAAACATTGATAATGAAGAGATAACGAGCCTCAAAAAGAAGGAAATGTGCATCGAAACAAATGAAATATTGATCGTAACAAGAAAATGAGCATCAAAATGAAGTAAATATACATCGAAATGAAGGAAATGCGGATCGTAACTAGAAAAAGTACATCATAATGAAGGAAATATGCATCAAAACGAAGGAAATATTGATCGTAACGAGAAAATAAGCATCAAAAAGAGGGAAATCTACATCGAAACGAATGAAATGTTGATCGAAACAAGAAAAGGAGCATCAAAATTAAGGAAATATGCATCAAAATGAAGGAAATATTGATCGTAATGTGAAAAGGAGCATCAAAATGAATGAAGATATGCTTCGAAACAAAGGGAACATTGATAATAATGAGAAAACGAGCCTCAAAGAGAAGGAAATCTGCATCAAAACAAATTAAATGTTGATCGTAACAAGAAAATGAGCATCAAAATGAAGTAAATATGTATCGAAATGAAGGAAATGCTGATCGTAACTAGTAAAAGTGCATCAAAATGAAGGAAATATGCATCGAAACGAAGGAATTATTGATCGTAACGAGAAAATGAGCATCAAAATGAGGGAAATATGCATCAAAACAAAACAAATGTTGATCGTAACGAGAAAAGGAGAATCAAAATGAAGGAAATATGCCTCGAAACGAAGGTAATATTGATCGTAACGAGAATATAAGATTCAAAATGAAGGAAATATGCATCGAAACAAAGGAAATATTGATCGTAACGAGAAAACGAGCTTCAAAAAGAAGGAAATCTGCATCGAAACGAATGAAATGTTGATCGTAACAAGAAAAGAAGCATCAAAATGAAGTAAATATCCATCAAAACGAAGAAAATATTGATTGTAACGAGAATATGAGCATCAAAATAAAGGAAATATGCGTCGAAACGAAGGAAATATTGATCGTAATGAGAAAAGGAGCATCAAAATGAATGAAATATGCATCGAAATGAAGGAAATGTTGATCGTAACGAGAAAAGGAGCATCAAAATGAAGGAAATATTCATCGAAACGAAGGAAATACTGATCGTAATGAGAAAAGGAGCATCAAAACGATGAAAATATGAATAGAAACAAAGGAAATATTGATCATAACGAGAAAACGAGCATAAAAAAAAAGAAATCTGCATCGAAACTAATGAAATATTGATCGTAACAAGAAAAGTAGCATCAAAATAAAGGAAATATGCATCGAAATGAAGAAAATATTGATCGTAACAAGAAAATAAACATTAAAATTAAGGAAATATTTATCGAAATGAGGAAATATTGATCATAACGAAAAAATGAGCATCAAAAAGAAGGAAATCTGCATCGAAACGAATGAAATGTTGATCGTAACGAGAAAAGGAGCATCAAAATGAAGGAAATATGCATCAAAACTAAGGTAATATTGATCGTAACGAGAAAATGAGAATCAAAACGAAAGAAATATGCATCGAAACCAAGGAAATATTGATCGTAATGAGAAAACGAGCATCAAAAAGAAGAAAATTTGCATCAAAACGAATGAAATGTTGATCGTAACAAGAAAAGGAGCATCAAAATAAAAAAATATGCATCGAAACGAAGGAAATATTGATCGTAACGAGAATATGAGCATCAAAAAGAAGGAAATATGCATCGACACAAAGGAAACATTGATCATAACGAGGAAATGAGCATCAAAATGAAGTAAATATGCATCGAAATTAAGGAAATGTTGATCGTAACTAGAAAAAGTGCAACAAAATGAAGGAAATATGCATCGAAACGAAGGAATTATTGATCCTAACGAGAAAATGAGCATCAAAATGAGGGAAATATGCATCAAAACAAAGGAAATGTTGATCGTAATGAGAAAAGGAGCATCAAAATGAAGGAAATATGCATCGAAACGAAGGTAATATTGATCGTGACGAGAAAATAAGATTCAAAATGAAGGAAATATGCATCGAAACAAAGGAAATATTGATCGTAATGAGAAAATGAGCTTCAAAAAGAAGGAAATCTGCATCGAAACGAATGAAATGTTCATCGTAACAAGAAAAGGAGCATCAAAATGAAGTAAATATGCATCAAAACGAAGGAAATATTGATTGTAACGAGAATATGAGCATTAAAATGAAGGAAATATGCGTAGAAACGAAGAAAATATTGATCGTAACGAGAAAAGGAGCATCAAAATGAAGGAAATGTTGATCGTAACGAGAAAACGAGCATCAAAAAGAAGAAAATCTGCATCAAAATGAATGAAATGTTGATCGTAAAAAGAAAAGGAGCACCAAAATAAAAAAAATATGCATCGAAACGAAGGAAATATTGATCGTAATGAGAATATGAGCATCAAAAAGAAGGAAATATGTATCGAAAGAAAGGAAACATTGATCATAACGAGAAAATGAGCATCAAAAAGAGGGAAATCTACATCGAAACGAATGAAATGTTGATCGAAACAAGAAAAGGAGCATCAAAATTAAGAAAATATGCATCAAAATGAAGGAAATATTGATCGTAATGAGAAAAGGAGCATCAAAATGAATGAAGATATGCTTCGAAACAAAGGAAACATTGATAATAATGAGAAAACGAGCATCAAAAAGAAAGAAATCTGCATCAAAACGAATGAAATATTGATCGTAACAAGAAAATGAGCATCAAAATGAAGTAAATATGCATCGAAATGAAGGAAATACTGATCGTAACTAGTAAAAGTGTATCAAAATGAAGGAAATATGCATCGAAACGAAGGAATTATTGATCGTAACGAGAAAATGAGCATCAAAATGAGGGAAATATGCATCAAAACAAAGCAAATGTTGATCGTAACGAGAAAAGGAGCATCAAAATGAAGGAAATATGCCTCGAAACGAAGGTAATATTGATCGTAACGAGAAAATAAGATTCAAAATGAAGGAAATATGCATCGAAACAAAGAAAATATTGATCGTAACGAGAAAACGAGCTTCAAAAAGAAGGAAATCTGCATCGAAACGAATGAAATGTTGATCGTAACAATAAAAGGAGCATCAAAATGAAGTAAATATGCATCAAAACCAAGGAAATATTGATTGTAACGAGAATATGAGCATCAAAATGAAGGAAATATTGATCGTAACGAGAAAAGGAGCATCAAAATGAAGGAAATATGCATCGAAATGAAGGAAATATTGATCGTAACGAGAAAACGAGCATCAAAAAGAAGAAAATCTGCATCAAAACGAATGAAATGTTGATCGTAACAAGAAAAGGAGCATCAAAATAAAAAAAATATGCATCGAAACGAAGGAAATATTGATCGTAACGAGAATATGAGCATCAAAAAGAAGGAAATATGCATCGAAAGAAAGGAAACATTGATCATAACGAGAAAATGAGCATCAAAAAGAGGGAAATTTGCATCGAAACGAATGAAATGTTGATCGAAACAAGAAAAGGAGCATCAAAATTAAGGAAATATGCAACAAAATGAAGGAAATATTGATCGTAATGAGAAAAGGAGCATCAAAATGAATGAAGATATGCTTCGAAACAAAGGGAACATTGATAATAATGAGAAAACGAGCCTCAAAAAGAAGGAAATCTGCATCAAAACAAATTAAATGTTGATCGTAACAAGAAAATGAGCATCAAAATGAAGTAAATATGCATCGAAATGATGGAAATGCTGATCGTAACTAGTAAAAGTGCATCAAAATGAAGGAAATATGCATCGAAACGAAGGAATTATTGATCGTAACGAGAAAATGAGCATCAAAATGAGGGAAATATGCATCAAAACAAAGCAAATGTTGATCGTAACGAGAAAAGGAGAATCAAAATGAAGGAAATATGCCTCGAAACGAAGGTAATATTGATCGTAACGAGAATATTAGATTCAAAATGAAGGAAATATGCATCGAAACAAAGGAAATATTGATCGTAACGAGAAAACGAGCTTCAAAAAGAAGGAAATCTGCATCGAAACGAATGAAATGTTGATCGTAACAAGAAAATGAGCATCAAAATGAAGTAAATATGCATCAAAACAAAGGAAATATTGATTGTAACGAGAATATGAGCATCAAAATAAAGTAAATATGCGTCGAAACGAAGGAAATATTGATCGTAACGAGAAAAGGAGCATCAAAATGAATGAAATATGCATCGAAATGAAGGAAATGTTGATCGTAACGAGAAAAGGAGCATCAAAATGAAGGAAATATTCATCGAAACGAAGAAAATGCTGATCGTAATGAGAAAATGAGCATCAAAGCGATGAAAATATGAATAGAAACAAAGGAAATATTGATCATAACGAGAAAACGAGCATCAAAAAGAAAGAAATCTACATCGAAACTAATCAAATATTGATCGTAACAAGAAATGTAGCATCAAAATAAAGGAAATATGCATCGAAACGAAGAAAATATTGATCGTAACAAGAAAATAAACATTAAAATTAAGGAAATATTTATCGAAACGAGGAAATATTGATCATAACGAAAAAATGAGCATCAAAAAGAAGGAAATCTGCATCGAAACGAATGAAATGTTGATCGTAACGAGAAAAGGAGCATCAAAATGAAGGAAATATGCATCGAAACCAAGGAAATATTGATCGTAATGAGAAAACGAGCATCAAAAAGAAGAAAATCTGAATCAAAACAAATGAAATGTTGATCGTAACAAGAAAATGAGCATCAAAATAAAAAAAATATGCATCGAAACGAAGGAAATATTGATCGTAACGAGAATATGAGCATCAAAAAGAAGGAAATATGCATCGAAACAAAGGAAACATTGATCATAACGAGGAAATGAGCATCAAAAAGAGGGAAATCTGCATCAAAACGAATGAAATGTTGATCGAAACAAGAAAAGGAGCAAAAAAATAAAGGAAATATGCATCAAAACGAAGTAAATATTTATCGTAATGAGAAAATGAGCATTAAAATGAAGGAAATATGCATCAAAACGAAGGAAATATTGATCGTAATGAGAAAAGGAGCATAAAAATAAATGAAAATATGCATCAAAAATGGGAAACATTGATAATGAAGAGATAACGAGCCTCAAAAAGAAGGAAATGTGCATCGAAACAAATGAAATATTGATCGTAACAAGAAAATGAGCATCAAAATGAAGTAAATATACATCGAAATGAAGGAAATGCGGATCGTAACTAGAAAAAGTACATCATAATAAAGGAAATATGCATCAAAACGAAGGAAATATTGATCGTAACGAGAAAATGAGCATCAAAAAGAGGGAAATCTACATCGAAACGAATGAAATGTTGATCGAAACAAGAAAAGGAGCATCAAAATTAAGGAAATATGCATCAAAATGAAGGAAATATTGATCGTAATGAGAAAAGGAGCATCAAAATGAATGAAGATATGCTTCGAAACAAAGGAAACATTGATAATAATGAGAAAACGAGCCTCAAAAAGAAGGAAATCTGCATCAAAACGAATGAAATGTTGATCGTAACAAGAAAATGAGCATCAAAATGAAGTAAACATGCATCGAAATGAAGGAAATGCTGATAGTAACTAGTAAAAGTGTATCAAAATGAAGGAAATATGCATCGAAACGAAGGAATTATTGATCGTAACGAGAAAATGAGCATCAAAATGAGGGAAATATGCATCAAAACAAAGCAAATGTTGATCGTAACGAGAAAAGGAGCATCAAAATGAAGGAAATATGCCTCGAAACGAAGGTAATATTGATCGTAACGAGAAAATAAGATTCAAAATGAAGGAAATATGCATCGAAACAAATGAAATATTGATCGTAACGAGAAAACGAGCTTCAAAAAGAAGGAAATCTGCATCGAAACGAATGAAATGTTGACCGTAACAAGAAAAGGAGCATCAAAATGAAGTAAATATGCATCAAAACGAAGGAAATATTGATTGTAACGAGAATATGAGCATCAAAATAAAGGAAATATGCGTCGAAACGAAGGAAATATTGATCGTAATGAGAAAAGGAGCATCAAAATGAATGAAATATGCATCGAAATGAAGGAAATGTTGATCGTAACGAGAAAAGGAGCATCAAAATGAAGGAAATATTCATCGAAACGAAGGAAATACTGATCGTAATGAGAAAAGGAGCATCAAAACGATGAAAATATGAATAGAAACAAAGGAAATATTGATCATAACGAGAAAACGAGCATAAAAAAAAAGAAATCTGCATCGAAACTAATGAAATATTGATCGTAACAAGAAAAGTAGCATCAAAATAAAGGAAATATGCATCGAAATGAAGAAAATATTGATCGTAACAAGAAAATAAACATTAAAATTAAGGAAATATTTATCGAAATGAGGAAATATTGATCATAACGAAAAAATGAGCATCAAAAAGAAGGAAATCTGCATCGAAACGAATGAAATGTTGATCGTAACGAGAAAAGGAGCATCAAAATGAAGGAAATATGCATCAAAACTAAGGTAATATTGATCGTAACGAGAAAATGAGAATCAAAACGAAAGAAATATGCATCGAAACCAAGGAAATATTGATCGTAATGAGAAAACGAGCATCAAAAAGAAGAAAATTTGCATCAAAACGAATGAAATGTTGATCGTAACAAGAAAAGGAGCATCAAAATAAAAAAATATGCATCGAAACGAAGGAAATATTGATCGTAACGAGAATATGAGCATCAAAAAGAAGGAAATATGCATCGACACAAAGGAAACATTGATCATAACGAGGAAATGAGCATCAAAATGAAGTAAATATGCATCGAAATTAAGGAAATGTTGATCGTAACTAGAAAAAGTGCAACAAAATGAAGGAAATATGCATCGAAACGAAGGAATTATTGATCCTAACGAGAAAATGAGCATCAAAATGAGGGAAATATGCATCAAAACAAAGGAAATGTTGATCGTAATGAGAAAAGGAGCATCAAAATGAAGGAAATATGCATCGAAACGAAGGTAATATTGATCGTAACGAGAAAATAAGATTCAAAATGAAGGAAATATGCATCGAAACAAAGGAAATATTGATCGTAATGAGAAAATGAGCTTCAAAAAGAAGGAAATCTGCATCGAAACGAATGAAATGTTCATCGTAACAAGAAAAGGAGCATCAAAATGAAGTAAATATGCATCAAAACGAAGGAAATATTGATTGTAACGAGAATATGAGCATTAAAATGAAGGAAATATGCGTAGAAACGAAGAAAATATTGATCGTAACGAGAAAAGGAGCATCAAAATGAAGGAAATGTTGATCGTAACGAGAAAACGAGCATCAAAAAGAAAAAAATCTGCATCAAAATGAATGAAATGTTGATCGTAAAAAGAAAAGGAGCACCAAAATAAAAAAAATATGCATCGAAACGAAGGAAATATTGATCGTAATGAGAA